>JAJGRW010000494.1:130984-198713 GCA_025461045.1 Carex parvula | reverse complement strand
TCTGATAGTCCGGATTGAAACTAAAAAATTCTGTTTCCTCAGAGGATGCAGTCTCATTGGCTTCATGGGGACAGCTAAGTGAAAACTCCTAAGAAATGTTTTCCTTCTAATATACTATTCTTGTTTTACTTTTTCAATATAGTCATTTCATTGAAATCAAATGTTAATAAATGCTAGTTAGTTTTAAAATCATGATATTTTTTTATTTGTAGTGGGCTTGCTGTATCAGCTGTCATTAAATATGGTGACAATATTGTCAAGGTAAGATTCCTTAATAATTATATTGTATGTAAAACAACAAAATAGTATTTCTGCTTTATTTAATTATTTTGTTTGTACATAATTATTGTGACAACTTTGAAACTTGTAAAATTTTAATCAAAATGACCTCATTTTGTCTTTTCAAAGAAACCCAGCAGGAAGTATAATATACAAACTCCTAAATCACCCCCATGTATTCTTTGAAACCACAAAGCACTTTTGCAGTTTATTTTTGACATGTTGTATTTTGTCTATATTATAAACCAATCCAGGTTTATTCTACCTCGGTGGCAATATTTCTGACGGCTTTTGTCTCTGTTCATATGTTTGGTTTCACATTAACCCCAACCTTTTACATTGGTACCATGTAAGTATCTTTCTATTTTTTTCACATTTTTATACATATAATGTTAACAGAGCTATTTGAGTGAGGCTATGGTACTATGCATAGCGCGGATTGGACCGTACTATGGATCAATATTTTCGTTTTCAAAATTCAAACAGTTGATATGAACCGTTCAACATGATCTCCATATGAAAATGTACTATGGATCAATATTTTACATTTTTTATAATTTTTTTACTGTTTTTTTAGATAGGTAGAAAATCACTACTTTTGAATGGTCTAGAATTTTTAGATCAAGTGATTTTCTACCTATCTAAAACATAGTAAATATAATTTTTAAAAAATGTAAAATATTATTTACAAGTACATTTTCATATGGTGTTCATGTTGAATGATTTAAATCGACTGTTTGGACTTTAAAAACGGAGATATTTATTCATAGTACGGACTCAAGCTGTTTTGCAGTGTTCTTTTCTTGTTTTATATAAACAGAATTAATAATTATGGCAATATGCTGACATATTTCATAATACTTGCTTGCAGGATTGTTTCAATAGCTATATATCTACACTATGTAGGCAAACCGCAGCAACTACAGAAATAAATCAATTATCCAAACACAGGTTTCCTTTTAGCTCAGAGAGTATTGCAAAATAGCCACATTTGTCTTTTGTTCAAATTCTATGCTAGAGTTCTGATTTATAGAGATTACAGTAATACTGTAATACTGATCTTAGAGGAATGTGTTGAAAGCAATTTGATGTAGATTTTGGTTAAGAGTACATTTTTTTTTTTTTCATTTGATGCGAGTTTTGGTATATGCAAATTCCTTTTCAACAACTTTGTACAAGTTTTGTATTGAGCATCTAAATCAATCTATATCACATGTTAGTCAACAAAGATGACATGGCTGCAAAATATGAACGACATACAAAACATTATGAAAGTCGAGGCACCATTTTTTTTATTCAGTTTGATCCAACATAGGATTTAACTTCCAGTACTGAACCACTCTCTTTTATCTTTTTCTTTTTTTTTTTTTGACTTGGAGGTTATGTAATATTTTTTTTCCTTTATAACTACCTCTCTTTTAAATTAGTTCAATTACCTAATATTTGACCTGAGCCAACTTCACAAATTCATGTACCCTATAAATCAAGATTGCAAAAACCTATAAAATGTTCTCGTTTTAAATTGTATCAATTCGGATGTTATAAAGTTTTCATGTCATTTCAATTTCTTTGTTCCATGTTATAAAGTTAGTAAAATCATCAAACCTTGCTCTCTTTTTTTTTATAATTTTTTTTATACTTTCCGGCTTCTCTAGTGGTATTAGTAGCACAAGTATCAGCTTCTTTTTTTTCTATTCTCTTTTTCTTTCTAGTTTGCCCATCGAATCTTGTTCTGATATCACGTTAGAAATTATGATGAAATTGAAACAAAGAATTCAAACAATTTAGATGTTGTAACAATAACTCGTTAATGTTTGCTAGCTAGCTCGACATCACATATACAATTTACATATATCTTAACAACTACAACCAGATATCTAAAGGAAACCAACAATCATAAAAAAAACATGTATAGTGCAGTACATTTAAACCATAAATTTTACAAGTTACATATAAAGATGAACAAAATAACAACTTTACACTGCTTCCTTTGGTCTCCAAATCGAAATAGCATGCAAAGTCTTTCCTCTCCAACCTAGAAGCAACCAATAACGCTCTTCTTCAATAAAGTATCTCTTATCATGAATTACCTTGAATTTCTTCTTACATATCTCCACTATGCTTGGGTCCACTGGTACCTGTTCAAATCCAGCCCGCAAATTTCTTAAGTGCCAGTGTTTGTAGGTTTCTGGTCTCTCTACCCAAGCGGGTCCCTCACATGCTATCAGATTGATCACTTGTCCAGCCAATATTTCTCGTTCTATGAGGTGCCTCACCATATTGTCCTGAGGAATAAATGTGTCTAGTATATCAAACATTGAGGCATAATGGGACATAACCTGCTTAAAGCGGGTGACAAAGAACGGACTAAATATCCCATTTACAACTCCGTGGAGGAACAAATGCGGTTTAATTTTCCGTATAAGGTTAAGAACTCGATTCCTTGGGCAATCCAAGGCAACGGTTTCATCCCCCAATTGCCTAAACCGATACATACTATTAACTATGAGCAATTCATCGCTCTCAATTTTGAGATCTTCGATAGTAATATCCTCCCATTTTGATGCTATACCATGGTACTCAAAAGGAACATTGAAACTTCTAGCATACTCCTTCAATCTCTGGCCTGTTTTGTCTACCCGTTCGCTTGGGCGGAATCCAGAAAGAGAGAAATCTATCCCGGTGATTTTTAGTTTTACAGCTGAACCCTTCTGTTCGGACAAATCCTGAATTAGAGACGGCCATTGAAAACCAAAATCAATGCCGAAATCAATTATATGCAACTTGCATGCTTTCTTCACTGATCTGATAATAGTATATTTAGCGACAGCATATGAACATCTCATGAAAGGAGTTACTGTCATCAATAGGTACTGGACCTTTACAATGTCAGCAGTTGACATCCTTCTTGCAATGCATCGATTATACACCTCGGTACCGGTACCGTTTAATCGAGCCTCGAGAGCATCAGCAAGAACAAGTGCAAGTCTTTGGTTCTTATCTCCATCGGGAATAGCTTGCTTTCTTATCTCTTTTATTATATTTTTGGCAACTTGGTACTTATTAGTGGCTATTGATTGAGAACAGCTTATGAGAAGATCTTTAACATCGGTATATTGCTCTCGTACTTCGTTTCCACCGCATGTGTTTCCTTCGCGAACAGAAGCAACCTTTCTGAAATAGTCGTCATAGTAAAGGATCACTTCATCCAGCTTTGCATCTCTAACAGGTTCCTCAGAATAAACTAGGGGAATTTTACAGTTCCGTCCCTCTAAGAGCTCCAAATTCCCATTGTGCAATTTCCTTTTGCCATTAGACCCCTTAATCACACATCCCTGATCTCCATTCTCCTTTTCACTTGAACTGTGTTGAGAAGAAAGTGAGAGTTTCTTCTCTTGAAAATCAATCATTAATTTTTCAATATTCGGGAGAAACTTCATTCCTTCCTCAACTCCTTTATTGAACCCTTCGCAAGGAGGGTATTTTTGACCGATTATATCAGCAAAAAATTTCTCCATGGCCTGGAGAGCTGTGCCTTCTTGAAAAGCAATATCCTCTTTATCTATGTTTTCCTCCATGAGCATATTGCTCAAATAACTCAAGGTTGCATCCAAGGTGATACCGGAATCATTGTTTTGCGCAATGACGGTATTTGCTAAAACTAGCTCAGATGAATCTCTCAACATGATTTAACCTGAAAATACCAATCAAACCTGTGAATGATTTAAGTTAGTAAATCAAATATGATATGGAACTGCCAATGCATGAGCAAAATTTATGGTTGAATTTCACATAGAAATGTCAGAGAAACAAACTTTAATTACCAAAATATTTTATGTGCCAAAGTAAGTTAAGTGGATGAGTGACAATTACTACTACAAAAGGCTAACAACACAAGCAAAATAGCCACAAGGCTCAGCCCACACAGCCATAAGAGAAAGATAATCAAGATATAGGACCGATTACCCAATTAGTGCTTCCAATTTTGTGTCGTGGCGTCCCCCACCTCGCTTCCGGCTTGCCTTACTCTACAATCTTCCTTCCTCTCTAAATAGTTGTGTAGCAAGTAGCTCCACTTAAACCTTTTCCTTCCTTTCCCTTGTCTCTCTCCCTTTCCTTCCCCCTCAAATACAATTTGCGGGGCACAGACTTAACGGGTTGTGAGCAAAATCGCAAACACAAAGATGAAAGAGGGAAAGCAAAACCCTAACCGGGTTTTGTTTTGTGACAGAAAATTGAGAGAGAGATGAAGAGAGGGGAAAAAGATAAGTGTCTCCATCGGTGAGAGAGAAATAGAGAGCCTAGAAAGCGAAGGCGTGAATGGGATTTGGCGTGCAGAGGCGTGTAGGCGCTGTCAGAGCGTTGTGCGCGAGCGCGAGAGGGGTACGGTCGAGTTCGACAGAGGAAGAAAATTAAAGAAAGGGAAACAGCGACATTAAATGCTGGAGATAGAGAGAGATGAGCCGAGATAGACAGAGAGAAGGAAAATCGGAAATGAAAAAGAAAGTAGAAGATAGGGACAGCGTTGAATTGAGCCAACCAGATTTATTTATTCCGATGATAAAAATTAAAAACATTTAACCTGCATGCTACAATCTTCTAAGTTGAGTAGTCCAGCGGTTCAACAAGCCTTGTGACGTCGGATATAAATCTAACGGTATAGATATAATCAGATTTTTCCGATACTTGCTATCCAGTACTATTTAGAGTTTTGAGATTCGTACGTGTAGAATGTATTTGAACGGTTCAGATTTTCCAAAAAGTCACGCAAAATCTGAGATATCTCAGAGGATGTGGGAATTCCTTATTATGAGATATCTCAGAGGATGCAAATTCCAAAAAGTCAGGCACGTCATCATGTTTAACTACCACGTTGATGTCATCTTAACAGGTTTCAGCAACCGCCCTTTAGACGCCGTAGATCCTTTAATGACGTCAGCAAAAATCATCAGTGACCAAAATAAATCAGACTCTGAAAAGTCAACCGTGACCGAAATGACATCATTCAGCGACCAATAATGTTATTACTCGATCAAGAGCGACGATAACTACTGCAACCGATGTTTCAGCGACCGATTTTCTCGGTCTTAGGAGCCCCAATTTGCTGCAGTGTGCACAAAAGGGGTCATACTATGTTTGTAGCTTTCTATATGTTATCAAGAAGAGTTCAGTGTCTCTATTTCCCAATAAATGAAAAGGTAAATAAGTTTTGGTGTTTAACAAATTCTATGGATTGATGTGACACATGATTCATCGCCGAAATTTTTTATTAGTAATTAAAAACTAGTAAATTAGCGACATAAGGATGCAAACAAAAATAATGTATGAGAGGTTTGAAATATTTTATTTGTGACAAGTAAATTTTAAACTTTTAATTTTAATAATTACCTTTTTTTTCTCTCCATTGAACTATATAAACTTGTGATAATGACCAACAACAGTTAAATTACTATTTAATGATCGTGGCAGAGGCTGCTAGTTGCCTCCAATTACAACCTTGAGCAATCATTGCTTCTAAAAGGAAATCTATATTTAAAATGACCAAAGTACTCTCATATAGTATTATTTAGAATGGGTTACGCATAACACACGTTGGTCCGTACTACAAAATATTTTTATTTTTAAAGTTTAAATAGTCGAACCTTTGACATGATTATAATATAAAAATATACTTGCAGACTAAATTTTATATTTTATAATTTTTTTATATATTTTTAGATAGATAGAAAATTACTATTTTTATGAATGGTCTAGAATCTTATGTTGAACAATTCAATTGATTGTTTGAACTTTAAAAATAAATGATGCATAAGTGAATATGAACATACGTGTTTAGAAAATAAGCATAGAGTTATCAAACATTTTGAAACAAAAAATTATCATTATTCAATATTCATTTAAAAAATCAAAATTGACCAAAAAAAGTAGTTCTTTTTTTTTAAGTAAAGGTTGGAGATCAAGCTACCCAACTATTTAATATCTTTGTTATTACAATAAATGATTTAATACCTCCTACATAGAGACTATGTACCTTTGTCACTAGACAAAAAAATAATTCGATCTTCAACATAAGTAATTTGTACCAAAATTATCATTACTAACCATTTTTACTTTTATTTTAAAAAGATATTTTAGTATTTCAAATTTTAATATCTATAAAACATCCCATATTCGAATTTCGAATCTAAGATATTGTCCTTTAAACTTACTGGTAAATTTCGAATGAGATGGACCAAAATCGACAAGAGCCGTGTGATTCGTGAGTTTTGTCAGAAGGATTTGAAATGGACTTACAATGGATCTTTCAGCTTGAACAGTTTGGATCTTTCCAAAGGGCCCAACTTTTGAAAAGGGAAAACAGGCCGAGCCTGCTTTAATTTATTTTTCTTTTTTAAGAGAAGAATGAGAAACTAATTAAGCGAGGCCAGCAATGGCTTCTCCTTTGCTTTCACTAACATAAAAACAAATATATCAACTATTAACCTTCTTTGACATTTTAACCCTACTCATAAATATCAACTATTAACCTTCTTTTACATTTCTCTATTGTGCTTCTCCAATGTTCAAAAGGCCAAAGCAATACACCATCCCTCTTAATTTGATGCATATATTGACATAAAATATTCAAAACTCAAATGAACTAAAATAGGACAAAAAAATGATAATTACAACTTCTAGTGCACTGTGCAGGCAGCAAAAGACAAGCCGCATATCTCATAGAATGTAATTTTGAAAAGATTTATTGAATCAAAACAAAGAATTCTTTTATAGTACTATATATTTGATCAAAAATAGGTATTTCAACTCATACCAAGTAAAAATTGGAAAATTGAATCAAGCAAAGGTAGTTCTGTGGTGGTCTAGAAATGGAATCTTATTATTTTTTAACTCCACGACAATTCCAAAATGGTATAAAGTCATTGCTTAATAACAAAGAATTAAGAAAGGTTAATAAAACAGATATCTATAGGATCACAACAATCATAAAATAACATATATGGTGCAGTACATATAAAACTAAAATTTTACAAGTTATATATGAAAATGAACATCATAACAACTTTACTCTGCTTCTTTTGGTCTCCAAGTGGAAATAGCATGTAATGTCTTTCCTCTCCACCCTTGAAGCAACCAATAACTATCTTCTTCGACAAAGTATCTCTTGTCATGAATTACCTTGAATTTCTTCTTGCATACCTCTACTATATGTGGTTCCACTGGTACCTGTTCAAATCCAGCCCGCAAATTTCTCAGGTGCCACTGTTTATAGGTCTCTGGTCTCTCTACCCAAGCATGCCCCTCGCATGCTATCAGATTGATCACTTGTCGGGCCATTATTTCTCTCTCTATGAGATACCTCACCGTATTGTCCGAGGAATAAATGTGTCTAGTATATCAAACATTGACGCATAATGTGACATAACCTGCTTAAACGTGTGACAAAGAAGGGACTATATGTCCCGTTTACAATTCCGTGGAGGAAAAGATGTGGTTTAAGTTGCCGTATAAGGTTAAGAACTCGATTCCTTGAGCAATCCAAGGCAACTGTTTCATCCCCTAGTTGCCTAAACCGATACATACTATTAACTATTAGCAATTCATCATTCTCAATTTTGAGATCTTCGATATTAATATCCTCCCATTTTGATGCTATACCATGGTACTCAAATGGCACACCAAAACTTTTAGCATACTCCTTCAATCTCCGACCTGTTTCATTGACCCGTTCGCTTGGGCGGAATCCGGAAAGAGGGAAATCTATCCCGGTAATTTTTAGTTTTACAGCTGAACCCTTCTGTTCGGACAATTCCTGGATTAGACACGGCCATTGAAAACCAAAATCAATGCCGAAATCAATTATATGCAACGTGCATGCTTTCTTCACTGATCTGAGGATAGTAATTTTAGCAACAGCATATGTACATCTCAAGAAAGGAGTTACTGTCATAAATAGATACTGCACCTTTACAATGTCAGAAGTTGAAATCCTTTTCGCAATGCATCGATTATACACCTAGTACCGGTCCCGGTTAATCGGGCCTCGAGAGCATTGGCAAGCACAAGAGCAAGTCTTTGGTTCCAATCTCCACTGGGAGAAGCTTGCTTCCTTATCTCTTTTATTATATTTTTGGCCACTTGGTAGTCATTAGCGGCTATTGAATGAGAACAACTTATGAGAAGATCTTTAAAATCGGTATATTGCTCTCGTACTTCCTTCTCACCGCATGTGCTTCCTTCGCGAACAGAGGCAACCTTTTCGAAATAGTCATCATAGTAAAGGATCACTTCATCCAGTTTTTCATCTCTGACAGGTTCGTCGGAATAAGCCAGGGGAATTTTACTGTTTCGTCCCTCTGAAAGCTCCAAATTCACATTATCATCCAATTTCTTTTTACCATTAGACCCCTTAATCACACATCCCTGATCATCATTCTCTTCTTCACTTGAACTGTGTGGAGAAGAAAGTGCTAGTTTTTTCTCTCGAAAATCAATCATTAAATTTTCGATGCTCGGGAGAAACTTCATTCCTTCCTCGATTCCTTTATTGTACTCGAAAGCCGGCATGCTTGTTAAAATGGAATTATTTTTTTCTTGCAATGGTTCATTGGTACAAATTGGGTAGTTTTCCGATTGTGTCTGGTACCGAATCGAGGAACTATCTTCGGAAGGCGGGTACTTTTGACCGATTATATCAGCAAAAAATTTCTCCATGTCCTGGAGAGCTGTACCCTCGTTAACAACAATATCCTCCTCATCTTTGTTTTCCTCCATGAGCATATTGCTCAAATAACTCAAGGTTGCATCCAAGGTGGTACCGGAATCATTGTTTTGCACAATGCCGGTATTTACCCTATCTTTCTCACTTGTTAAAACTAGCTCAGATGAATCTCTGTCCATGATTTAATTAACCAGAAAATACCAATCAAACCTGTAACTGAATTAAGTTAGTAAATCAGAAAATAGCCATATGGAACTGCCAATGTAGGAGCAAAATTTATTGTTGAATTTCACAGAGATATGTCAAAGAAACAAAAATATTTTAATGTGCCTGAGTAAGTTAAGTGGATGAGTGATAGTAAAAGAATGCAACTTCATTATTATTTTGTGCCTATTGTCAAAAACTAAGCAATTCGTGTTAAGCTCAATTACAAGAGCTTTATGTCTCCAGTATTTCAAAACTTTAATTCAACAACTAGACTAAAAAGAGCAATTCTAGTTTATATCCACTTATATGTGAATAAAACTTTATAAAAAGAGGGCTCCCTGTATTCTAAATATGCCCAAAAATATTTTGGTTTGGCTTTGACTAACCTGATGCGCTTAAGTACAGTAGGGATATTCTTCCGCCTATGTTCAGGGTTGGGGGTAAAGGGGTCATTGTGTATTAACTATTAATAGCAGTAGGGAGTCCTTAGCAAATTCGGATAGGTTTTTTATATTTCCTTCCGAAATCTAATAAGTGACTACTATTTTTCATGGGGGTGGAGTCAAGTGGAGTCAGAGACGGGCAAGTTTCAAAAATAATTTCAAAAATATACTTCTAATATTATGTTTTTTTTATCCCTCCTACTCACTGGATGACATTTACTGATGCGGGCGGGTATGTTTCATGATTTGATGTCACATTCCAAGTTGAGGAAGGATACCCGGCAGGTCCAACCGTCTGACAAGGATAAACCCAACAAAAGACCCCCAGGCCCCACTGGTACTGGTAATTCTGGTATTGGAGGGTCTGGTAATTCCGATACTGGTAAAACAAACTCAGGTACTGCTGGGGGTACCTCTGGTTCAACCCAAAAAGTAAAGGGACAGTCTTCTCAGTCTGGAAGGACTATTGCCCTTGGTAACCTCCAAGGAGTGTTAGATTGGTTGTGCAAGGAGGAGCTAGGTCTGTTTTAGACTAAGGCACAAGAAAGGGTATCTCAGATGGATGCAGGAGGCTTCAGCAGCAAAGGTATACCTTTACTTACCAATTTTTCCTTTTAATGGAAGTAGTTGCTCTTTTTTATGTGTATGATTTTCAATTAGGCAAAGATAAGGATCATCAAAAATAACTAGTTAGTAAAATACAAACTATGGATAGATCCAATTTTGAAGGTATGCTTCATCATACATCAGGAAAAATTAAGGAGAAATAATCATAAATACTGTATGGATTTAGAGATTCTAGAGGGCCAAATCATGGTTTCTCATGAAGCTGCTTAATTGGAATATTAGGGGACTTAATTCAAGTAGAAAACAAAGATTGAAATTGAAGTACCTGTTCGGCAACTAAGATTAAAGCATTGCGACTTAAGAAAACAAAGATTGAAGTATCTGTTCGGCTGATGAAAGATTAAAAATAAAAGCTTAAATTGAATAAAATATATATTGTTGTCTGAAAGACCAAATTACACTTAATATTTTTATTCATGTAATTTGACAATCAAGGCCGGAAAGAGGAGACAGTTTTCTATCCCGTACCTAGGTTCTTGTGCCAGCTAAAGAAAAGAAACAAATAAAAAATAATAAAAGCTAAAGGATGCTCTAAGGAGCTGACCTTTTGGAGGGTATAATTGTCCGAAATAACAAGCTAAGGAGTCCCTAAGGAGGCTGCTCGCCTAAGGAAGGGTCAGGGTTGGCTGAGAAAGTGTTTTAATCCAGTCCCTAAGGAGCATTTCAGCTAAGAAAGTGTTTTAATCCAGTCTAAGGAACAACCGTTCGGCTGACTTAAGGAAGATTAAGGCCAAAGGAGCTCTAAGGATGCAGTGCCGAACAGGTACTAAACGATTAGTGCTCTACTCTGAAATTCTGGATTCGCCGTTGGTTACTACTCTCTAGTTGGAGATATAATCTGGGGGTTAGGTTGATTACCTTAGAATGTCAGAACTATATGTTTTTTCAATGAAACGGACTTTATGCCTTTTATTCAAAAAAATATTATATTTTTAAAAAAAAATTATAAAAATTACTTGTGCTTCAAAAAAGTATAAAATTTTACTTATGCCTGAAATTTTTCCTCAAAATATACTTCTATTTCTATGTTTTTCTTAGAAAAAAATTATAAAAATATACTAAATATTTAAAATAATTATAATATTATGTTGATGTCTCGTCCAAAATTTTTATCCCCCTCTACTAATTATCATACTGGGGTTGAATGATTTTTTAGTTCTGGATAGATAGTGCTGAGCATGTGAGTGTGTATGTAGATTAAAAGAGAAATCTATTGCCCTTTATTCAAGGTACAAGCACTAGGTAATAGGTGACCAATTACTTTTAACAGAATTTCCTAAATTTGATATATTTTTTAATTTTCAATTTCATTGAAGGAAATAGCTTGTTGAATTTTTAATTTTTCTACTTCATTGTACAAAATAGAACATGCAACCTGATTTCTAGGTAAAGATATTAACAGAACTAGTTTGGTTTCACACAGTGCATTACCAATAGAGATAAAATGAAAAAATATATGACCGAAGCATTGTATGAATTAAAACCAGCTCTGTCAATATCTTTACCTCAATCCAAATTCCAAAATAATAGGGGCAAAAGAGTACCTTCAGTAAATGATGAAGAAGTGATAGTCTTCAAATGGAATTGATTATTGAGAAGAGAGAGAAATATAGAACGGTTGAGTTTATATATATAAATTCATGATTTTATTGTCGTTGACTGGTAGTCAAAGGTAATTGATGAAGAGCATTTAATAAAGACTAATTAATGAAGAGCATTTAAACCGGATTTATTTATTCCCTCAAATTCAGGTTGAATTGATATTAATCTGATGATAAAAGCATTTAAACCTGCTACGTACAATCTAGGTTGATTAGTCCCAAGTCACCGTGAATTCATATCAGATATTTCACCGTTCGTTATATATTACAAATTTTAAACAAATGTTATGCATAAAAAAAATTCAGTTGAAGACGGAATCGTATCCTCTGAGTACAACAGAGGTATTGTTCCGTGGAGTAATTAGATCCGGACTGTTCTTTTAACTTTGCACAAATCTCAAAGCACAATAATACTGGCTCTCTGTGTTTCTGAATAGGCACCATTTTTGAGTTAATCTGAGCCGTAAAGTAGTGGGCCTCCCATCCGTACGGTACTATAGAAAATACTTGTCCGTTGAAGTCCAGATCCTCTTGTTTGAGTTTGAATCTGAACCATATGATCAGAATGCAGACTAATTCAATCCAAATTTTTTTATGCATAACATTTGTTTAAAATTTGTAATATATAACGGACGGTGAAAGATCGATCTGATATGAATTCACGGTGACTTGGGACTAAAAATCATGTAAAAAAATGATTTGAAAAAAGTGGGAATTAATCAGGTCATTTTCTATTTGATGATTTTGCTACAAAATCTGGTTCAGAATCTACCCCATGAAACGGGTCATACTATGTTATGTAGCTTTCAATCTTCTATCAAGATTGGAACGAGTCAATGTCTATGTTTTTTTTTTTTTTTTTTTGATTAATAATGTCTATGTTTTCCAATAAATGAAAAAGGTAAAATGTGTACGGCTTGTGTCTTGTGATAATGACTACCAACAATTAATTTACTATTTAATGATAAACTTTTAGGGCGAAATTACCAAATTACCCTCATATGTTTATAGTGTTATTTGAAATATTCATGATTTAGTAACGGAACTGATGAATCCATCTACTATTTTAACAAGAAAAAAAAATATATAGTGGGATAATTTCCTCTACATTAATATTATACAAATACAAGGATAATAACTTATTAATTTTATAGTGACATAACCCATATAAAACTGTGCTATATTCGTGTCTGAGACACCACCAGGAAATGTGACAATAAAAATTAAATTGAAATGGCGCATCATATCATATTGTATCATGTTGGTACATGCTACCAGTAACATAATTCGCGATAATTCGTATTTAATTTGTTTTTTTGACATTTCCGAACTGAACACCGAATAAAACGCAAAAAAAATGTATAATACGGTTTATTCGTGAATAAAATGCGAATTACAAATTATTCGTGAAAAAAACGCGAAACTTTTTTTTAATTCTCTTTCAATTTTTTTTGGTGGGTTTTTTGGTTTTTTTTTTTTGCTTCCTTGTGGTACCCAATTATTTTCGAATCACGAATTTTTGATTCCGTCGAACCAAATCCGAACTATTTATTTGTCACTATTCATGCTACCATATATAAAAATTGATGACGCATCATTTTACACTCAATTCTGAGTTCGTCTGCAAAATACAGTGGATATATATATTACTAAGCTTTTTTAATTAACTAGTAAATATAGCGGTTTCGCATCTCAATATTTTATATTTATAAATAAGAAAATTCAATAAATTAACGACATTTCATGCATAACCAAATATGAACATATATGTTTAGATCTTATTATGAACAAAGAGTTTTCAAACATTTAGAACAAAAATATTATCATTATAGATTTAAAAAATCGAAATAAACCGACTTTCAACATGAGTTTGTACCAAATACTAAAAGCTTTTTCAACATGAGAAAGGCTTGGGTCCGATGGGTTTCTGAACTGTCCGATTCATTTCAAAATTTGTGCGCACGAATTTTAAAACAGACGCGAAAGTTGCGGACGCGAATTCTAAAGCAGATCGGACGGTGAGCGAATCCGTCGAACTCACTTTGAATCCGATGCCCATCGGACCCAAATTTCTCCCTTTCAACATGAGTTTGTACCAAATAGTAAAAGCTTTAAATTTTTTAAAAGAAAAAGACAGAGGTATAGTCTTTCAAATTTTATTATATAAAAAATTTCCATTCAAATTTTAAATTTACGACTTTTTACACAATATTAGAAAAGAAAATTCCATTCAGATTTTAATCTTGCGGCTTTTTACACATAAACTATTGTCCTTTAAACTTATTAGTGAATTTCTGACGTGATGGAACAAAATCGATGAGCAGGGGTGCAAACAGATTGGATACAGATCGGATAGTGGTAAAATCATATCCGTATCCGCTTTTAATTTCCGGATACAGATACGGATCGGATATTGGATATCTATAAATATATACATAAATATTTTCATAATATATAGTAAATTATATGATATTTATCTACTATTCGGATACAAATAATTAAAATTCAAAATTATATCCGTATTTGTATCCGCATAGATATTCGGATATCAGATATTCATATCTAACTTTCAAATACGGATGCGAATACGGTCGGATAATTTTCAACCCGTTTGCACTCCTATCGACGAGTACCGTGATTCGCGAGTATTGTTAGAAGGATTTGAAATAGACTTGAATGGGCCTTTCAACTTCAACAGTTTCAATCTAAGGGCCCAACAGTTGAAAATTGAAAACAGACCGAGCCTGTTGGAATTCTTTTTTTTTTTTCTTTTAAAGAGAACAATTAGGTATGAACCGGAGGGCGTTTGATGGTATCGGATCTTTTAAAGAGAACAATTCGACGAGTTCAACCCGTTGCACTCCTCCGGTTCACCCGTTTGCATATGATTCGTGTAAAGTTATTATGCACGAACCTTAAAATGATACACACAAATCTTAAAAGTGAATCAAACAGCTCCACATGAGTCTTCTCTGAACTATACAACTTGTGATAATGACCTAGCTTTAACAATTAATTTACTATTTAATGATCAACTGTTTAGTACGAAATGACTAAAATACCCTCATATGTTTATAGTATTATTTAAAATATTTATGATTTATATAATTTAGTAATGGAACTGATGAATCCGTTTACTATTTTAAAAGAAAATTATATATATAGTGGGAAAATTTTCTCAACATTAATATTACACAAGGATAATAATTTACTAATTATATTCATCCGAGACACCACATGAAAATGTGACAATAAAAATCGATGACGCATCATTTTACACAGAATTCTTAGTTCTCTGCAAAATACAATGGATATATATATTACTAAGCTTTTTTAATTCACCTGAAAATATAGTGGTTTCACACCTCAAGATTTTATATTTATAAATAAAAATTCATATTCTTAAAAATTTAATAAATTAAGGATATTTTATGAAAAACCGAATATCAACATATATGTGTTTAGGCAGCCGTTGCCAAGGTTTAAAAATAATAAATAACATGTGTTTAGATCTTATTATGACACGTGCATTTAGAAAATAGACAGAGAGTTGTCAAACATTTAAAACAAAAAAAATATTATTATTCATTTAAGAAAAAACGAAATAGACTAAAAATAATTCAACCTACACACAAACATCACAATCCCAAAATAGTAACCCAGACCAGAAGCGAAATTACACAAACATCACAATTCCAAAATAGTAATCAAGACCAGACGCGAAATTACACAAACATCACAATCCCAAAATAGTAACCAAGACCAGACGCGAAATTACGCAAACATCACAATTCCAAAATAGTAACCTAGACCAGACGCGAAATTAAGTACAAGTAATGGGGTCAATTGATCTCTATTTTTTTATTTATGTATATTTTTCTATAATTTAAAGTAAAATGTTATGGTACATTGGTACTTTGAAATTAATTCTCATTCTTTACAGAAAATTTGTATATAATTGATCTATATATATTTGATCCTCATATTTTGAAAATCTGACTCCGTTCCTGTACCAGACCGACATCACAAAATATCCCACTAAGCATTACAAAATAGACTAAAAATAATTCAACCTACACACACAAACATCACAATCCCAAAATGGTAACCAAGACCAGACGCAAAATTAATTTATTTATGTATAATTTTCTATAATTTAAAGTAAGATGTTATGGTACTGTGAAATTAATTTTTATCATTTACAAAAGAAATTATATGATTGATTCATATATATTTGATCCTCATATTTTAAAAATCTGGCTTGGTTCCTGTACCAGACCAACATCACAAAATATCCCACTAAGCATACCGCAGGAACTACAAACAAATAAGAAGCATAACGCCAAATTAAATTAAGACATCACAGCAAAGTTTTGTTACTTTCTGGTCCAAGCCCAAGTCAAGTCTGAGCCTTTATCAGACCCAGCCCCAATCAGAGGCACTTAATGCTTTTGTTATTTCTGTCCATTTTTGTTTTCTGGACTTGAGGTTATTATGCCGACATTTTTATTAATATCCAAAGTTTAATACAAATTATTAATTATGTCCGGAGTTCAAAATTTTCGCTAAAAATACCCAAACCGGCCAGAAAATGGCCGGTTTACTCCCCCACTAAACCGGCCATTTTACTCATTTTTTTTTTTTTTAAAGAGATTATGAATAGCAAAATAGTAAAATCTAACACTAAAAATTGAAATTTTTTGTTTAAATTTTTTGTTAGATTATTTCTTGTGATTTATAATTACCATATTTATACTAAAATACATTGGATTACTGGAAATTATGTTGAATTACACTATATTACAATAAATTATGTTGAATTACACTAAATTACAATAACTTCGCTAATTACGCAAAAAAAGTAGACCGATTATGTGCCATCTTTCATGAATCATAAAAATTAGTAAAAACTGGTATTCTACAAGTTCATTATGTAACTAATTTACTGAGCTACTTGGATTGAATAATAGAAACGAAAATCTTAATCGGAAACTTCAACTCAAGTTTTGAGGCTCTTCCCTTAGTTTTTTGGCGATTCTGAATTTCGAAATCCGGCATCGTTGGCACTGATGCATGCGTCTTTTCGCAAGCTTTCCGAAAAGTGGTCATTTGCTGAAATCGGACACTCGAGCGCCGTTTTATGACCGTTTGAAGTTTCGCCGTCGTTTTTCGCCGTCACTAAATTACATTACATTACGGTACACTGAAAAGGCGAAACTTCCAACGTTGCGTGGCAGGCATGGTACGACGAGCATGGACGTCCGGTGCAGCCTCATGTATGTCATACTTCAGTATCTGTCAGGTTTTAATAAATTTCTTCATTCAGATCAAATTTAATAATTTATGTGTATGATTGCAAGGTCCGGCAGAGATGCCGTCACAGCCATCACCTGCGGGGTTCGATACTTCTGATATGGAGTCCCTCTCGTTATCTTTTGTCACTAAACTAAAACCTAGTTTTTAATATTTATTAAAAAAAATCCATTCGAATTTGGAACCCGCATCTCCCACACAAAAATCGTTATCTTTTGTCACTAAACTTTTTAAAAGCTAGTTTTTAAATATCAAATCCTTTGATCATTAAATATTTTATTGACAACGTAACTAAAAGGTAAAAAATGAAGGCCTATTGGTTGTAGGGGTGTCAACGGGTACGGTAAGGATCGGGTGGAAACATTTTTATACCCGTATCTGTTATAAATTGTCTTTATCTTACCCTACCCTTACCCGCTACGAATTATCTTACCCATACCCTACCCTTACATGTTATGATTGTTGGATAATGAAATGGTAGCGAGTAAATAACGGGTAATGCTAATATAATAATTTGTTTATTATTTACTAAATAAAACATTAAAACACATTCATTTCACAAATATATATACGTATTTTAAAGATCTAAACTTTATTGGGATTTGCTGAAATTTATTTACATGTTTTAGTGGTTCATTAAGCGTAACACAACTATCAAGAATAGTTGGAGAATGAATATTAATTGCTCATTAATATACATAATATATTGTTATAAAATAAAGACAAAGAATAATAAACAAGAGAGGGAACATATAAAAGATGGCAATCTCTTTATTCGTATATTTCTTATGTGTACAATACAAAATTACGAATCTTTATTTATAGGCTACAAATTGTAAATAAAAAGTCATCTAAAATTATTTACAATAGTGGTGGGAAAATGAATTCCAATAGTAATGGAGGATGAGGTGATTAATATTGAGAGTTACAAAATGGTTAGACATCCATATTTATATTTCTAACACACACACACACACACACACACAGATATATATATATATAGATATATATATATATATATATATATATATATATATATATATATATATATATATATGAGATGGGCTATTGTACTTTGTAAAGTAAAACCCCTCTTTACTTCGGGTCATATTTTCATTTTGAAAATTCAAACAATCGATCCGAACCGCTCAACATGTTCTAAATATTGAAATGTGCTTGGAGACTAAATTTTACATTTTTTGGAATTTTTTTACTATTTATTAAGCTACTTTGAAAATCGCTGATCCACTGTAAACAGTAAAAGACAGTAAAAATTTCTGGGCCACCGGATCGCGATTTTCAAAGTGGCTTAATAAATAGTAAAAATTCCAAAAAATGTAAAATTTAGTCCCCAAGAACATTTCAATATTTAGAACATGTTGAACGGTTCGGATCGGTTGTTTGGATCTTCAAAATAAAAATATGGCCCGAAGTAAAGAGGGGGTTTTACTTTGCAAAGCACAATAGCCCATCTCTATATATATATATATATATATATATAGATGGCTGGGCTATGGTGAGTTGTGAAGTAAGAGATCAGTTTTACTTCACGCTCATATTTTCATTTTGAAAATTCAAACAACCGATCCGAACCGCTCAACATGTTCTCTATATTGAAATGTGCTTGGAGACTAAATTTTACATTTTTTGGAATTTTTTTACTATTTATTAAGCCACTTTGAAAATCGCTGATCCGGTGGTCCAGAAAATTTTACTGTTTTTTACTGTTCATAGTGGATCCGCGATTTCAAAGTGGCTTAATAAATAGTAAAAAAAATTCCAAAAAATATAAAATTTAGTCTCCAAGCACATTTCAATATTTAGAAAATGTTGAGCGGTTCGGATCGATTGTTTGAATTTTCAAAATGAAAATATGGCGTGAAGTAAACGACTCACCATAGCCTATAAAACGTACCGTAATGTAATGTAATTTAGTGACGGCGAAAAACGACGGCGAAACTTCAAACGGTTATAAAACGGCGCTCGAGTGTCCGATTTCAGCAAATGACCACTTTTCGGAAAGCTTGCGAAAAGACGCTTGCGTCAGTGCCCGCGATGCCGAATTTTGAAATTTAGAATCGCCAAAAAACTAAGGGAAGAGCCTCAAAACTTGAGTTGAAGTTGCCGATTAAGATTTTCGTTTCTATTATTCAATCCAAGTAGCTCAGTAAATTAGTTACATAATGAACTTGTAGAATACCAGTTTTTACTATTTTTCGGAATTTTTTACTATTTTTTATGATTCATGAAAGATGGCACATAATTGGTCTACTTTAGCGTAATTTTGCGTAATTAGCGAAGTTATTGTAATTTAGTGTAATTCAACATAATTTATTGTAATATAGTGTAATTCAACATAATTTCCAGTAATCCAGTGTATTTTAGTATAAATATGGTAATTATAAATCACAAGAAATAATCTAACAAAAAATTTCAATTTTTAGTGTTAGATTTTACTATTTTACTATTCATAGTCTTAAAAAAAAATGAGTAAACCGGCCAGAAAATGGCCGGTTTAGTGGGGGAGTAAACCGGTCATTTTCTGGCCGGTTTGGGTATTTTTAGCGAAAGTTTTGAACTCCGGGCATAATTAATAATTTGTATTAAACTTTGGATATTAATAAAAATGTCGGGTTATTATGGCATGAAGCATGACAGTTGCTTTTGCAGAAACTTCAATTAATGAATAAATTGAACACAAGGCATTAATGTCTCCGATACCTGGCAATGTTGTAAAAAATAGGGATCGACTAACAGTCCCCCCATTCAATCCCCTAAACGTTCCCCTAACTGTCAAAGTACAACTGTCAGTTCCCCTAACGGTCAAAGTACAACTGTCAGTTCCCCTAACGGTCAAAGTACAACTGTCAGTCCCCCATTCAACAACATGGAAAGTATTCATACCTAAGATATGAAGTATTCATATATAATGCATCAAGTATTCATACCTAAGATATCAAGTATTAATTCACATACAAACTGGGGACCATTACTTTTCGGGAGCAATAACTGTCAGACTGCATTGGGGACCACAACCAAAAAGTCACGTGGATCACACCACCAGTCCCCCATTCATTGATTAAATTAATTCACATACAAAATGGAAAGTATGAATACCTAAGATATCAAGTATTCATATCTAAGATATCAAGTACATAAAAAAAGCTGGACACAATACCTACTCATCTTTTACACGTTTTTCAATGTGGTTTTTTTTTTTTCTCCGTTCAATCTAACCAATTTTTGAGACGATTTATGAGGAATTTTGCAAATCTAAAACAACAAACGTGTTCTACATAATTTTCTCTTTCAAATGAGATCCATGATGACATACTTTTACACGTTTTTCAAGGTATCAAATATTCAAATATGGAAAGTATTCATACAAATGGAAAGTATTCATACCTAAGTTATCAAATATTCATATATAATTCATCAAGTATTCATACTTATGATATCAAGTATTTAAAGAAAAAAACTGGACTCATTTTTTACACGTTTTACACGTTTTTTAAGGTGGTTTAATGATTGACAAAGTTAGTTAAAATTGGAGGGGACGTTTAGGGGACTGGAGTGGGGGGACAACATTTTTACTCTAAAAAATGTCCGTTTAGACCGATTAGTCGTTGGCGGTGATCAAACTGTCACGGATTTTTCCGACTAATTAGCCGATTATGACCGATTATTTTTTATTAATTATTTGACGGTATCATGTCCGTCCGACGACCGCATACCGTTATTTACAACACTGGTACAGGTACAATGACTACTTTTACAAACTTATTCCAATTCCAATTTCTTTATTAAGGGCTAACTGTTCACTTATAAACATCTCCAAAATACCGAAGCAGTGCACCATTCCTCATAGGAGTGCAAACGGATACGGATCGGATAGTAGTAAAATCATATTCTGATCCGCTTTTATTTTTCGATACAGATACGGATCAGATATTAGACGGATACATATCAGATGTTGAATATCCATATATATATATATATATATATATATATATATATATATATGAGTTGGGCTATGGTACTTCGCGAAGTAAAGCGAGGGTTTTACTTCACATCTATATCTTCAATTTCAAAGTTGAAAACGTCGATCCGAATGGTTCAAGTTGATCTTCATATTAAATTGTGCTTGGAGACCAAATTTTACAATTTTTAGAAATTTTTTACTATTTTTAGATTTTTTTAAAATCACTGTTTTTCAGAAAACCGTGAACCATCAAAAATAAGTGATTTTAAAAAATTCCAATAAAATAAAAAAAATTCTAAAAATTGTAAAATTTGGTCTCCAAGCACAATTTAATATGGGGATCAACTTGAACGGATCCGGATCGACGTTTTGAACTTTAAATTTGAAGATATAGATGTGAAGCACTTTACTTCACAAAGTACCGTAGCCCAACTATCTATCTATCTATATATATATATATATATATATATATATATATATATATATATATATATATAGCTTGGCTACTATGCTTATATAAGCAAAAGCCCACATATGCTTAAATGAGCATTTTTGCGTTTCCAATGTTCAAATGGTCGATCCGACCGTTCATCTTGTTCTCCATATTAATATGTGCTTGGAGACTAAATTTTACATTTTTCTGAATTTTTTTACTATTTATTAAGCCACTTTGAAAGTTTCTGATCTGGTGGTCCAGAATTTTGGAAACACTGTTTTTACTGTTCACCCAGATCAGCAATTTTCAAAGTGGCTTAATAAATAGTAAAAAAATTTAGAAAAATGTAAAATTTAGTCTCCAAGCACATATTAATATGGAAAACAAGATGAACGGTCGGATCGACCATTTGAACATTGGAAACACAAAAATGAGTTAAAAGCATATGTGGGCTTTTGCTTATATAAGCATAGTAGCCAAGCTCTATATATATATATATATTGATATATATGGTATATATCTACTATTTGGATATAGATAATTAAAATTCAAAACCATATCCGTATCCGTATGGATATTTGAATAACGGATATCTGTATTCAATTTTCGAAAATAGATCCGGATACAGACGGATATTATCTGACCCGTTTGCACCCCTAGATTCCCTCGGTCCTCAGGGATATAATTATAATTTTTTGGACTGTTACCTACCCCTAAATCTGTTAATTGCTTACCTCTTTATTGGACCTCAGACCCGGTTAGTGGTTTATCTGGGCCGAGATCAAACTATTAAATCACTACTCAAAAAAATGAAAAATTGTTCGTAATTCGTCATTGAGTCTTGCAATTTGAGATTTAGCAGAGCGAATAAATCGTTATAAAAAAAATCGCTCAAAAGCAAAAAAAGACTATTGTGAGGAGTGGCGATTGGCTATTGACGAGTGACAAATTTTGCTAAAATTCAGGAAACCTCAAATTTCTTTTGCCCACTTTGATGCATTGACATGAAATATTTAAATTCAATTAATGGCGATCAATTAATTAATTTCCTACTGCCAATGTGGCACCAAGTTCTTTGTCTGGCATTTACCTTGCTGCTGTTGTTTTGTCCTTTGTATCCCACTGTTTCTTTTATATAATTCCTTAGGCCATGTTTGGTTGTGGAGTAAGAGGTGGAGTAAACTTCTTACTCCACACTTAAGTAGCCAAACAAATAGTAAAAGAAGAGGAGTAAGATGGAGTAAGATGTGAGTTAATCCGGAGTAAGTTATTTCACCTCTTCAGGTAGATTAACTTATTTTATACTTACTCCACCTATTGGGCCTACTATCATAGACAGAGGTTCATTTTCTAATGTCTTACTCTTCTAGACGGATTAATTTAAATTATGAGTTAAACTACCAAACGAGATATAAAAAATGTGAAGTAAGATGGAGTAAGCCATTTAATCCTCATTAACTTTACTATACAACCAACATGACCTTCTAGAGTGAGAATCTTATGTTGAACAATTCAAATTGATTGTTTGAACTTTAAAAATAAATTATGCATAAGTGAATATGAACATACGTGTTTAGAAAATAGGCATAGAGTTATCAAACATTAAAAACAAAAAAATTATCATTATTCAATATTCATTTAAAAAATCAAAATTGACCAAAAAAATAATTTTTTTTTTTAGTAAAGGTTGGAGGTCAAACCACCCAACTATTTAATACATTTGTTATTACAACAAATGATTTAATACCTACATAGAGACTATATACCTTTGTCACTAGACAAAAAACTAGTTCTTGACAAAAAAATAATTCGATCTTCAACATTATCATTACTAACAATTTTTCCTTTTATTTTAAAAAGATATTTTAGTATTTCAAATTTTAATATCTATAAAACATCTCATATTCGAATTTCGAATCTAAGATATTGTCCTTTAAACTTACTGGTAAATTTCGAATGAGATGGACCAAAATCGACAAGAGCCGTGTGATTAGTGAGTTTTGTCATAAGGATTTGAAATGGACTTACAATGGATCTTTCAGCTTGAACAGTTTTGGATCTTTCCAAAGGGCCCAACTTTTGAAAAGGGAAAACAGGCCGAGCCTGTTTTATTTTATTTTTCTTTTTTAAGAGAAGAATGAGAAACTAATTAAGCAAGGCCAGCAAGAATTCACATCACCTCAGGTTACTTGACTCAAGCAAATTGTGATCGGACAGTTCTTTTAACATGACACGAATCTCAAAACAAACCCCCTACAATCTCAATAGAGACCGAATTGAGCTTGGCCCAGATAGAATTAATCTGGGCCGTCCGTTTCAATTTGCTTGAGTCAGGTACCTGGGAGGATATGGATCCGGCCAGCAATGGCTTCTCCTTTGCTTTCACTAACATAAAAACAAATATATCAACTATCAACCTTCTTTGACATTTTAACCCTACTCATAAATATCAACTATTAACCTTCTTTTACATTTCTCTATTGTGCTTCTCCAATGTTCAAAAGGCCAAAGCAATACACCATCCCTCTTAATTTGATGCATATATTGACATAAAATATTCAAAACTCAAATGAACTATAGGAAAAAAAAAAATGATAATTACAACTTCTAGTGCACTGTGCAGGCAGCAAAAGACAAGCCGCGTATCTCATAGAATGTAATTTTGAAAAGATTTATTGAATGAAAACAAAGAATTCTTTTATACACTACTACAAAAATATACATTGTACACTGCACACTGTACACGGATTTGGCAATTTTATATAAGAACCGTGTACCAAATATGATTTTTTAAGATCTGAACGATTTCTACACGGCTAATTAGTTAATAATCAGTGTAGAATTATTACAGAGAGCTACACGGTTTATTAGAAACCACAAATCCGTGTGTAAAGAGGTCCGTGTGCAAGTTATTGAGATAGCTACACGGATTTTTGTTAAATATCCGTGTAGGAATATATACACGGCTATTTAATTATTAATCCGTGTAGAAATGGAAGCTTTGTACACGGATTAATAATTAAATAGCCGTGTATGGTTTAGTGGAGAGCTACACGGATTAATAAGTAAATATCCGTGTATAAAAGTGTAGGGTTTTAATATCTTCTCCTTCCAGCGCCGTTTTGATCTAGTCTTTTATATATGCAGCTCATCTCTCTGAACTGAGTTTTTCCTATCAGATTTCTGCGAATTGAGGCCAGCAGCTGAGATCTGAGATCTTTGAAGTTTGTATTTTCTCCTCTCCATCTTTCTAAGGTTAGTAATATGTATTTAAATCATTTTCTTCCTCTAATTTTCTGTTATTTATGCTTATTTAGGTCATTTCATGCATGCTTGATTTACTTAATTTTAGATGTAATTAATTAGTGTATTGTTGTCCAATAACCGACCTATAGATGCTTTTAGGTCCATGCCCGTTCAAAATTAATCCAATATGGATTAATTTTGGATAGTCCCCGTTTTGGGACTACTCTTTGAATATTATGTCTCATTTAGGATGTGAACACATATTAGCGGGATTTAATTAGTATTTGAGGAAAGTTCGACAGTATTTTCCCTTATTGCTCCTACGAGTATGTGGTCGTACGCATACTTTGGGAGTTAAGGGGAAATGCTGCCGAATTTTTCTCAACTACTAATTAAATCTCGCTAATATATGTTCACATATGAGACATAATATTCAAAGAGTGGGTTAGGATTGTAAACCGGCCCTTTGTAAGCCCAAAATTTTGTTACAATGGAGAATGTTGACCATGCATGATTAATTGATCAAATTATTTTTTTAATTTAATTTACAGATGGATCGAAGCTGGATGTATGAAATGCGACGTGACAGTGAAGAATATTTGGTTCGCGTTGATGAGTTTATAAAATTTACTGAGAGTTATAGAGTGAAGAAAAAAGAAGAAGACATTTTATGTCCTTGTAAAGATTGTAAAAATTTATTAAGATTTTTGGACATCGAAGAAATTAGAGCTCATTTGATTTGTCAGGGATTTAAGAAGAGATATACATGTTGGTTCATACATGGTGAGAAATTTGGGGAAAGTAGTGCCAATAAAGATTGTAATCGTGAATTGAATGATGAGAATGTTGGAATTTCTGATAATTTTGAACTTGATTGGAACGAGGATTATGAGAGTGTCGAAGATTCTGATAATGTCGAACCCGGAAACAACTATGATGAGATGGAGATGAATTTTGGTGAAAATATAGAACACGAGTTTACTAAAAATTTGGAGAAAATGTTACGTGATGTGGAAGATAAAATTAGTGATAAAAATTATGATAAATTTCAAAATTTGTCTAATGAATCCAAGAAGCCGTTGTATCCCTGGTGTACCAAATTTACAAAACTGTCAGCTGTGTTGAAATTATTAAACTTAAAAGCAGACAATGGTTGGAGCGATAAGAGTTTCACGTCCTTATTACAGCTTTTACGAGAAATGCTCCCAGATAACAACGAGTTACCCGGTACAATATATCAGGCAAAGAAGTTGATATGTCAAATGGGGTTGAAGATCGAAAGAATACATGCATGTCCGAATGACTGTGTATTGTATCGTAACGAGTACGAGGCCATGCATGTATGTCCTAAATGCGGTGTTTCACGGTATAAACGTAAGAACCAGGACACTGATGATTGTAACGAAGACACAAATGGCCGGCCTCCGGCTAAGGTGTTGTGGTATTTGCCGATAATACCGAGATTCAAACGGTTGTTTGCGAATCCCAAAGATGCAAAATTATTGCGCTGGCACGAAGAAGAGCGCAAAAATGACGGTAAACTAAGGCACCCGGCTGATTCTCCTCAATGGAGAAACATTGACAGACATTTCAAAGAATTTGGTTCTGAAATGAGGAACCTTAGGATTGTGGTGAGCTCAGATGGAATGAGTCCGTTTGGAAGCATGAGCAGTCGGCACAGTACTTGGCCAGTTCTTTTATGCATCTACAATCTTCCTCCTTGGTTGTGCATGAAACGCAAATATATAATGATGTCATTACTAATCCAAGGACCCAGACAACCCGGAAATGACATAGATGTATATCTTGCACCATTAATCGAGGACCTCCAAAAATTGTGGCGTGATGGCATCCCGGTCTGGGATGCGTACTGCAAAGAGGTCTTTCAATTGCGGGCCATGGTGTTTTGCACCGTAAATGATTTCCCCGCGTACGGGAATTTGTCGGGTTACACTTGTAAAGGAGCAAAAGCGTGCCCGATCTGTGAAGATGACACGCAGGTGCTGAGGTTGAAAAATTGTCAAAAGAATGTATTCATGGGGCATCGTAGGTTTCTTCCTATTAATCACCCATATCGTAAGAAGAAAATGGCATTCAACGGGAAAATTGAGCTTGGAGTGGCTCGTCATCCATTAGACGGGGAGAGTGTCTTCAAACGGGATAAAAAATATTGATGTTGTTTTTGGAAAATGCGCCAAAGCACCACCGAAGAATATTTGGAAAAAGAGGTCCATATTTTGGGAGCTACCGTACTGGAAGCATTTAGAAGTGAGGCATTGCCTAGATGTCATGCATGTTGAAAAAAATGTCTGCGACAGTTTAATTGGTTTATTATTGAACATTCCGGGGAAGACTAAAGATGGTATTAAAGTGAGAAAAGACATGGTAGAGATGGGAATACGACCCGAGCTCGCACCGCAGGAGAAAGGGAAAGCGCACATACCTACCCCGCGCACTGTGCACAATGTCAAAGAAAGAGAAAACAAGCTTCTGTGAATGCATCAATGGTATAAAAGTCCCATCAGGGTATTCTTCGAATATTAAGAAGCTGGTGTCGATGAAGGACCTGAAGTTGCTTGGTATGAAATCCCACGACTGTCATGTTTTAATGACACATATAATTCCCGTTGCAATTCGGGGAATTTTACCAAAGCACGTTCGTCAAACCATTACGAAGCTTTGTTCTTTCTTCAATGCAATAAATTCCAAAGTGATAGACCCTCTAAAATTGGACTCTTTGCAAAAGGAGGTCGTCGTTACTCTTTGCCAACTTGAGATGTATTTTCCGCCATCTTTTTTCGATGTTATGGTTCACCTTGTTGTTCATCTTGTGAGAGAAATTAAGATTTGTGGTCCCGTGTTCCTTCGGTATATGTATCCATTCGAGAGATACATGGGCATCTTGAAAAAATACGTAAGGAACCGACATCGACCCGAAGGTAGCATTATAGAAGGATATTCCACGGAGGAGGTGATTGATTTTTGCACCAACTACTTGACCGGTGTGGATCCTATTGGCGTTCCAAAATCTCGATACGAGGGAAGGCTCCAAGGAGTCAGGACAATTGGGTTGAGAGCCGTAGTTGCTGATCTAAATGAACTACAAAAGGCACATTTTATTGTACTACAGCACATGACAGATGTTGCTCCCTATATAGATGAGCACATGACAATCCTTCAACAACAAAACTACACGAGGAAGTCAGAAGTGGCTTACTAACGAGCATAATCGTTCTTTTATAGGATGGCTGAAAGAAAGAGTGCAGTCACACCCCGTACCTGAAATTGTTAAACTGCTTGGCGAAGGACCCCAAATTGTTGTTAGAACATTCCAAGGATACGAGATTAACGGATATACATTTTACACTAAATCCCAGAGTGATAAGAGCACGATGCAAAACAGTGGGGTGACGTTGGTGGCGACCTCTCAAGAATTCAGTAGATCCGGAGATGGCCGGGCTGTAATAGCATCAAAGTCATATTATGGCGTTATTGAAGAAATTTGGGAGCTCATTTACAGTCCTCACCTGAGCATTCCCGTGTTTCGGTGTCAATGGGTCGAAGACCGAGGTGTTAAAGTTGACTAACGACGGGTTCACACTCGTTGATTTTAACAGGGTTGGGCATGTTGATGATCCGTTTATACTCGCCAAGCAAGCCACCCAAGTCTTTTATGCCACTGACCCGAGTGATGATAGGTTGAGCGTCGTCCTATCCGGAAAAAGAAGGATTGTCGGGGTAGAAAATGTCGTCGATGAAGAAGAGTACGACCAATTCGACGAAATACCTCCTTTTTGTACCGACGTACAAGCTGAGGTAGCAACACTTGAAGGGGTAGACGAAGCTGACTACATGCGGTCCGACCACAATGAAGGATTATGGGCCGAGGGTACTGTTCAAATAGTGGAAAAAAGGAGAAAAAGGAAAAAAAAAAGCATAATGTGTAATATTTATTTTGTTTAAAACCGTGTAGCTTTTAATATTACAACTTTAGCTTATAATATTATCAAAAAAAAAAGGAAAAAAAGATTAAAAAAAAAGAGAAAAATCCAAAAAAAGGTTTATGTATAATATTTATTTTGTTTAAAACCGTGTAGCTTATAATATTTCATTTAAATATTTAAGTATTAAAAATATAAATAAAAAAAAATTGTAAGAAAAATATCAAATATTAGGTTCCTCTAGTTCAAGGCGGATATCAAATTTTTTTTATAGGTAATAGTATTAGTTTTCAAAATTTTCAAATAGTAGTCCAAATATTAGTATTAGTTATCAAAATATTAGTTAAAACAT
Source organism: Carex parvula (assembly GCA_025461045.1). Classification (NCBI taxonomy): domain Eukaryota; kingdom Viridiplantae; phylum Streptophyta; class Magnoliopsida; order Poales; family Cyperaceae; genus Carex; species Carex parvula. The sequence goes on along the minus strand of JAJGRW010000494.1, from coordinate 169,567 downwards.
TTATTAATAAAAATAAAATATAAAATATCAGTATTAGATTTTAATATTTTAGTAATATACAATTTTTAAATATTAGAAATATACAATTTTAGTTAATTTATTACCTCTCTAGAAATATATAAAATATCATTATAAGTTTTTAAATATTAGAAATATACAATTTTAGTTAATTTATTACCTCTCTAGAAATTTAATTTTTTTGAACTTTCGTACACGGACTATTAGCTAATAAACCGTGTCTAAACAATATTTGCACACGGATTGTTACGTACAACCGTGAAGAAATTGAAGAGAGCTACACGGACATTTAGTTAAACGTCCGTGTAGAAATAGATTTGCACACGGACTTTTAACAAATGTCCGTGTAGAAAGACATTTGCACACGGTCAATCAGTTAAAAGTCCGTGTATAATGAGGAAAACATAATTATTTCAAAAGCCTTCTCTGCCAAATTTTTCATAAGTTCGAAAACCCTCCCAGAACCGGTTGAGTTCCAAAAACCTCCAAAAGCCTCCGAGCACTTCACCGCCTCGCCCGCCTCGCCAGCCTCACCGCCTCACTACCTCGCCTGCCTCACCACCTCACTGCCTCGCCCGCCTCGCCGCCTCACCGCCTCAGGAAAATTAGGGTCTCTCTCTCTGTGGTTAGCGTCTCTCTCTATCTCGTTATTTTGCAATAGGGGTTTTCTGTGACTTGCGGCCTTCGTGCCTTATGTGGTTTTGTCTTGTCTCAGAAAAATGCGGGTTGCTTGGGGGAGGGGCTGCTGTGTTTGGGGGAGGGGCTGCTGTGTTGCCTTAGAGGGTGCTGTACCAGGTGGTACAGCCCAGTCACACCACTGGTGAAAAATTTGAATTGACAGGGACCCGTTCGTAAAATTTGTGTTATATTTGTGATATATATAGGAAGAGGCCTTATGTGGTTATATTTGTGTTATATTTGTGTTATATGTATTTAAAAAATTTGGCATATTTGTGTTATATATATTTGGCAATTAAAAAACTTTGCATTTAAACCTTTGCATTAGAGGTAATTTTGTGTTATATATATTTGTGTTATATATAAATGTGTCAAATTTGTCTTTGCACATAAAACTTTGCATTTAAACCTCATGGATTTAGAGGTAATTTTAAGATTCAAAAGAAAAAACATATTTTACCATTTGAAAAACTGAACTTTGAAAAATCATAGAAAATGGAAATAAAATCAGAAAAATGCGAAGTTTAAGTCTAAATTGGTTGTCTTTTGGTCCTTTATATTTCTGTTTAAGTGGATTATTTTTTTGGATTTTCAATGAGCCCTTAGTTTCTGATCTGTATCAAGAGCTCATTTTAGGTTTTGCATTTAGCACGTAGATATGTAACAATATTTAATTTCTTGCAGAACCATGTCGGTTGAGGATGAGTATGTAGATATGATGGCAGAAGAGGAGCAGCAAGCTACTGCCTCATCAGAAAGAAGGAAAAGAGGGCCGACAATGTGCACGGGGGCGTCCGAGCAGAAGCAGTTGGAAATCTGGTTCACGGAAGACGGGCGTGCGCAGGGTGAGAAACGGATCAAATACTCAAATTGGTGTACGAGTTTTGTGAGGCAAAATGCGAGTATCCTTGTAGAGAGGTGGGATCATTTTACGGACGAGGAGAAGGACGGGTGGTGGAACACGGTGAAGGTAAAGTGCCTAACAACTCGTTGCTTTATTTTCACTGATGTATCTATACTTGAATACACTAAATTTTGGTGTCAAACAGGCACAGTGGAACATCCCGAACGACGTTCCAAAGGTTAAGACTCTGAGGATAATGAATGAGGGCTGGAAGCAATTCAAGAGCACGTTGAAGACGGTGTGGATGGAGAAAGGGAGAAATCCGGTAGGCTACTACAAATGGCTAAAACAAGAGGACTGGGAGGCGTTTATTGCTTTGAAGTCGACCGAAGAGTTCCGGGTATCTAACTTGTGCCAAATTTATGCTTATTATTTCTCGATATGTACTTATCTTTCTAAAATTAACTGATCGTTGCATTGTTTCTGTGAAGGCAAAAAGTGATGAAGGCAGGAGGCTCGTTGCCTTGAACAAGTATCCACACCATCTAGGGTCAGCTGGTTACGAGGGTAAGAAGGCAGAATGAAGGAAAATACTGGACCAAAATAAGGATTCTGACTTACCCGTGGTTAGGATCCAAAATCCTAGGGGCCAAGATTGGTTCATGGGTAGATCCGAGATAACCGCTGACGGGAGGATAGTACTCCCAAAGGATTTGCAACCCGTGGCTCAAAGAATGGTAAGAGTCCTTTGTTATTACTTTGTGACACTCATGTACAAAATTATAACTCCGAAGGTACATCACTTGATCTTTTGCTATAACCAATTCTTCTACTTGAACAGTTGGAGGTGGAGGAGGAGGTCAGCTCGGGTGCCCGGAGTGTCGAAAGATAAAATGATTCATTGGCCGCAGCGCTCAAGAATCCAGAACACCCGGGTCGAGTAAGGGGTGTAGGGGCCTATAGGGGCTGGAAGGAGGTGTTCCGAGTGGAGGGAGAGAAACCTCGAAGAAAATCTCGTGCCAAGGTAAACAAAGACGAGATAGTTGCGCAGATACGCGCGGAGTTGAGCAAAGAGTACGACGCAAGGTTTGCTGAGATGGAATCAAGGTTTTTGAGCCAAATTAGATCAGCAACTACGCAGCCATCTGAACAACCACCTCCCATTTCACCGGGAATTCGGCGAAGTAGTCAAGCATCCGGCACGTGGACCTTAGACGATTTGGATAATCTCAAGGTAATCAACACTTGTTCATAATATAAAAGGTAATTAAAACCTGTTTGTAACCTTGTTATACAATATCGCACCATTAAAATAAACAACTTTCTGATAATTGCAGGACCCCAGAGCATGCGACCTCGTCTTGTGGCCTGATAGTGTTCCTCTGACCATTGCTAAGGGTGTTGTACATCCAGGAGCCAATACTGTACACTTACCTCTGCTAAGGCCCGACCATGCATGGGTGCATGTTGACTTAGTCGTGGATGGATGGCAGCGCGTACCCCTTCCTGTCCCTTTCGACGACATGCTTGTGCTTGATGATGCACGGATGTCATTTGTCCAGTGGCCCAAGGGTCAGATTATTTTGGATCAGGTAATCCATAAAAAAATTCATTTATTTTGTTACATTCAAATCATTCTTATTTGTTATACTTGAATAATCCATTTATAATTTGATACAGACACGAGGAGGTGATGTCACCGGTACGGCGATGTCACCGTTACACCAGGAGGTGGCTTGCGACGTCGGGGCTGACGCGCCACAATCACCACACCGTCCTATGGTCACCGAAGAAGAATACAGCCGTTTGCCCAATGATTTGCGCATTCTCCACGACCACTTGATGACGGCGCCTGAAGGCATGGAGGATATCATCATCCCTGTCCCACCTGTGATGTTTCTACACGAAGGCAGGGATCTCCTGCTGTCGTTCCAAGACTTCAAGGACATCTTCCACCACTCGTCATCCGACAAATGGCTCGATGTGTCATTCATCACCATTTTCCTCATGTTAGTGATCAAAAATTATTTTCATTATTGTATAGAACTCAAATATATATTCTAATTACAATATTATGAGTTTTCAGGAAGCTAGTCCGAAACTGTGATGAGATGGTTGAACAGAAGAACTTGTGCATATTTCTGGACCCGGAGAAAGTGAGTTCTACGGCAGTGACATGTTATTCGGATATGGCTATCGAGTACATGTGTTCTGCGATGCATCGTGCTAAGGCGGAGGAGAAGAAATTCATTCTCATGCCATACCACCAGAGGTTAGTTCTAATCTTAACTTATGTGTTGTTTATATTTTAATTAAAGAATTGTATAAAGGAAATAAAAGTTAAACATAAAAAAAAGAAATCACACCATCAACCATAGCAAACACTTGTGTCACTATTATATGCTAAAGTACTATAATTCTTCTCCTCGATCCCACAGCAAACATTGGTGTTCGATTATCATTGTGCCGTACCTAAATGTGGACATAATTGTTGATTCTTGTAAGCCCAAAGGAAGGATCGCGCTTGACAAGTGCAAAGCTATCTTCCCTTTTGTGAATAAGTAAGCAATAATAATTCATTAGGTTTGAATTTCTTTCAATCATATCAAATTATAAAATTGCTAATTACATTCACTCAATTTTGTAAGAGCTTTTACGAAATATATTAAAGAGGGAGGATCAGATAGCACGGGCACGCGCAAGAAATCTAAGTTGACTTGGAAGTGGATGTTGGTGAGCACACTTTATGAGTTAGTAATTTCATATCTTGTTCAAAAAAATATTGTCATTCTAACAAAGGCCGCTAAATGTAAATTTCAGAGCCCGCAACAGTTGGAGGGTTGGGAATGCGCTTATTACACGATGATATTCATGTTTGACTTTGTCGAAAGAATACAATTTCTATTCCCAAAAGCGGTATGTACTTCATATTAATTGTTCCTATATAATAAGCAATTGATATCTACCTTTTATGAAATACTAACTATTATCAAATTATAATTGTAGAATGTGACAAAGCAACCGCATTACACCAAGGATCAAATCGACGATGTGCGGTGCATGTGGGCAAGGTGGTTTACCATGGAATTTTGTAATCCTCGATATGGATTTGCATAGAGTTGTATAAAATATTGTATAATTTAGTATATGAATTTCTTGCTAATTAATCTGTTTCGAATGAATTTATTATTGCTATATGAATTTTGTATAATTCTGTCGCAAAAAACTGGCTAGCAAAGCTGGAGGCTAAGCCCAAAAACAAAATATACAAAAAAAAAAAAGATTAGCTATTTATACACGGATATTTAACAATTGTCCGTGTATGATAGAAAAACAAAAAAAAAATTAGCTATTTAACACGGATATTTAACGAATGTCCGTGTATGATCGATAACTAAGAGAGCTACACGGACATTTAATAAAAATCCGTGTAGAAAGAGTAATCATACACGGATTATTTATAAGTTGTCTGTGTATGATAGCAGTGCTGGAGGCGAAATACAAAAAAGATTATTTATTTATACACGAATATTAACCAAACGACCGTGTATGATAGCTAAAAGAGCTACACGGTCTTTTAATAAAAAACCGTGTATAAAGGGTAATCGTACACGGTTACTTAGGGGATATCCGTGTAGCTCGGTAACTTGGAGAGGGATATCCCAGGTCTTTGTACACGGCGGTTTACAAAGTAATCCGTGTAGAAATTGTTATAATCTCACACGGTTAAATATCCGTGTGTAGTTTCTGACCTATTCATACACCCTGGATTTAAACACGGCAGGAAATCCGTGTAGCTCTTCCATTAATGTCCGTGTGCAAACTCTTTTTCTGTAGTAGTGATAGTACTATATATTTGATCAAAAATAGGTATTTCAACTCATACCAAGTAAAAATTGGACGTAATGAAAAATGATTTACCAACTGCAAAAGGGTATATTGAATCAAGCAAACGTAGTTCTGTGGTGGTCTAGAAATGGAATCTTATTATTTTTTAACTCCACAACAATTCCAAAATGGTATAAAGTCATTGCTTAATAACAAAGAATTAAGAAAGGTTAATAAAACAGTTATCTATAGGATCACAACAATCATAAAATAACATATATGGTGCAGTACATATAAACTAAAATTTTACAAGTTATATATGAAAATGAACATCATAACAACTTTACTCTGCTTCTTTTGGTCTCCAAGTGGAAATAGCATGTAATGTCTTTCCTCTCCACCCTTGAAGCAACCAATAACTATCTTCTTCGACGAAGTATCTCTTGTCATGAATTTCCTTGAATTTTTCTTGCTTACCTCTACTATATGTGGGCCCACTGGTACCTGTTCAAATCCAGCCCGCAAATTTCTCAGGTGCCACTGTTTATAGGTCTCTGGTCTCTCTACCCAAGCATGCCCCTCGCATGCTATCAGATTGATCACTTGTCGGGCCATTATTTCTCTCTCTATGAGATACCTCACCGTATTGTCCCGAGGAATAAATGTGTCTAGTATATCAAACATTGACGCATAATATGACACAACCTGCTTAAAACGTGTGACAAAGAAGGGACTATATGTCCCGTTAACAATTCCGTGGAGGAAAAGATGTGGTTTAAGTTGCCGTATAAGGTTAAGAACTCGATTCCTCGAGCAATCCAAGGCAACTGTTTCATCCCCTAGTTGCCTAAACCGATACATACTATTAACTATTAGCAATTCAACGTTCTCAATTTTGAGATCTTTGATATTAATATCATCCCATTTTGATGCTATACCATGGTACTCAAATGGCACACCAAAACTTTTAGCATACTCCTTCAATCTCCGACCTGTTTCATTGACCCGTTCGCTTGGGCGGAATCCGGAAAGAGGGAAATCTATCCCGGGTAATTTTTAGTTTTACGGCTGAACCCTTCTGTTCGGACAAATCCTGAATTAGAGACGGCCATTGAAAACCAAAATCAATGCCGAAATCAATTATATGCAACGTGCATGCTTTCTTCACTGATCTGAGGATAATAGTTTTAGCAACAGCATATGTACATCTCAAGAAAGGAGTTACTGTCATAAATAGATACTGCACCTTTACAATGTCAGAAGTTGAAATCTTTTTCGCAATGCATCGATTATACACCTCGGTACCGGTCCCGGTTAATCGGGCCTCGAGAGCATTGGCAAGCACAAGAGCAAGTCTTTGGTTCCAATCTCCACTGGGAGAAGCTTGCTTCCTTATCTCTTTTATTATATTTTTGGCCACTTGGTAGTCATTAGCGGCTATTGAATGAGAACAACTTATGAGAAGATCTTTAAAATCGGTATATTGCTCTCGTACTTCCTTCTCACCGCATGTGCTTCCTTCGCGAACAGAGGCAACCTTTTCGAAATAGTCATCATAGTAAAGGATCACTTCATCCAGTTTTTCATCTCTGACAGGTTCGTCGGAATACGCCAGGGGAATTTTACTGTTTCGTCCCTCTGAAAGCTCCAAATTCACATTATCATCCAATTTCTTTTTACCATTAGACCCCTTAATCACACATCCCTGATCATCATTCTCTTCTTCACTTGAACTGTGTGGAGAAGAAAGTGCTAGTTTTTTCTCTCGAAAATCAATCATTAAATTTTCGATGCTCGGGAGAAACTTCATTCCTTCCTCGATTCCTTTATTGTACTCGAAAGCCGGCATGCTTGTTAAAATGGAATTATTTTTTTCTTGCAATGGTTCATTGGTACAAATTGGGTAGTTTTCCGATTGTGTCTGGTACCGAATCGAGGAACTATCTTCGGAAGGCGGGTACTTTTGACCGATTATATCAGCAAAAAATTTCTCCATGTCCTGGAGAGCTGTACCCTCGTTAACAACAATATCCTCCTCATCTTTGTTTTCCTCCATGAGCATATTGCTCAAATAACTCAAGGTTGCATCCAAGGTGGTACCGGAATCATTGTTTTGCACAATGCCGGTATTTACCCTATCTTTCTCACTTGTTAAAACTAGCTCAGATGAATCTCTGTCCATGATTTAATTAACCAGAAAATACCAATCAAACCTGTAACTGAATTAAGTTAGTAAATCAGAAAATAGCCATATGGAACTGCCAATGTAGGAGCAAAATTTATTGTTGAATTTCACAGAGATATGTCAAAGAAACAAAAAATATTTTAATGTGCCTGAGTAAGTTAAGTGGATGAGTGATAGTAAAAGAATGCAACTTCATTATTATTTTGTGCCTATTGTCAAAAACTAAGCAATTCGTGTTGAGCTCAACTACAAGAGCTTTATGTCTCCAGTATTTCAAAACTTTAATTCAACAACTAGACTAAAAAGAGCAATTCTGGTTTATATCCACTTATATGTGAATAAAACTTTATAAAAAGAGGGCTCCCTGTATTCTAAATATGCCCAAAAATATTTTGGTTTGGCTTTGACTAACCTGATGCGCTTAAATACAGTAGGGATATTCTTCCGCCTATGTTCAGGGTTGGGGGTAAAGGGGTCATTGTGTATTAACTATTAATAGCAGTAGGGAGTCCTTAGCAAATTCGGATAGGTTTTTTATATTTCCTTCCAAAATCTAATAAGTGACTACTATTTTTCATGGGGGTGGAGTCAAGTGGAGTCAGAGACGGGCAAGTTTCAAAAATAATTTCAAAAATATACTTCTAATATTATGTTTTTTTTATCCCTCCTACTCACTGGATGACATTTACTGATGCGGGCGGGTATGTTTCACGATTTGATGTCACATTCCAAGTTGAGGAAGGATACCCGGCAGGTCCAACCGTCTGACAAGGATAAACCCAACAAAGAAGACCCCCAGGCCCCACTGGTACTGGTAATTCTGGTACTGGAGGGTCTGGTATATCTGGTACTGGTAAAACAAACTCAGGTACTGCTGGGGGTACCTCTGGTTCAACCCAAAAGGTAAGGGGACAGTATTCTCAGTCTGGAAGGACTATTGCCCTTGGTAACCGTCAAGGAGTGTTAGATTGGTTGTGCAAGGAGGAGCTAGGTTTATTTTAGACTAAGGCACAAGAAAGGGTATCTCAGATGGATGCAGGAGGCTTCAGCAGCAAAGGTATACCTTTACTTACCAATTTTTCCTTTTAATGGAAGTAGTTGCCCTTTTTTATGTGTATGATTTTTGTGCCAGCTAAAGAAAAGAGACAAATAAAACATAATAAAAGCTAAAGGATGCTCCTAAGGAGCTCACTTTTTGGAGAGATAAGGAAATGAAACGGACTACCATTCTACCAACTGGCCAAAAATATAATTAATATAATCTCCATTGGGAAAAGCTTGCGTCCTTCTATTATATGTTTTTTCAGTGAAACGGACTTTATGCCTTTTATTCAAAAAAAATATTATATTTTAAAAAAAAATTTATAAAAAATACTTGTGCTTCAAAAAAGTATAAAATTTTACTTGTGCCTGAAATTTTTCCTCAAAATATACTTCTATTTCTATGTTTTTCTTAGAAAAAAATTAAAAAAATATACTAAATATTTAAAATAATTATAATATTATGTTGATGTCTCGTCCAAAATTTTTATCCCCCTCTACTAATTAAGTAATTATCATACTGGGGTTGAATGATTTTTTAGTTCTGGATAGATAGTGCTGAGCATGTGAGTGTGTATGTAGATTAAAAGAGAAATCTATTGCCCTTTATTCAAGGTACAAGCACTAGGTAATAGGTGACCAATTACTTTTAACAGAATTTCCTAAATTTGATATATTTCTGAATTTTCAATTTCATTGAAGGAAATAGCTTGTTGAATTTTTAATTTTTCTACTTCATTGTACAAATAAATAGAACATGCAACCTGATTTCTAGGTAAAGATATTAACAGAACTAGTTTGGTTTCACGCAGTGCATTACCAATAGAGACAAAATGAAAAAGTATATGACCGAAGCATTGTATGAATTAAAACCAGCTCTGTCAATATCTTTACCTCAATCCAAAATAATAGGGGCAAAAGAGTACCTTCAGTAAATGATGAAGTGATAGTCTTCAAATGGAATTGAGAAGAGAGAGAAATATAGAATGGTTGAGTTTATATATATAAATTCATGATTTTATTGTCGTTGACTGGTAGTCAAAGGTAATTGATGAAGAGCATTTAATAAAGACTAATTAATGAAGAGCATTTAAACCGGATTTATTTATTCCCTCAGATTCAGGTTGAATTGATATTAATCTGATGATAAAAGCATTTAAACCTGCTACGTACAATCTAGGTTGATTAGTCCCAAGTCACCGTGAATTCATATCAGATATTTCACCGTTCGCTATATATTACAAATTTTAAACAAATGTTATGCATAAAAAAATTCAGTTGAAGACGGAATCGTATCCTCTGAGTACAACAGAGGTACTGTTCCGCGGAGTAATTAGATCCGGACCGTTCTTTTTAACTTTGCACAAATCTCAAAGCACAAATAATATTGGCCCTCTAAGCCGTAAAGTAGTGGGAATTCACATCACCTCCGGTACCGTAATAGGAAATCTTTTACAATTACTTGATCTGGACCGCTCTTTTTAACTTGGCACGAATCTCAAAGCCCAATAATTCTGCCCCCTCCATCAGCCCGAATCCCAAAGCGGCTGGGAGTTAATCTCAAACCGTAAAGTGAAGGGACTTACGGTACCGGAGAGGATATTTGCCCAAAGTAGTGGGCCCCCCACCCGTACGGTACTACAGAAAATACTTGTCCGCTGAAGACAAACCGACTTTTTATTTTCTTTTATTTTCTGATTGTACGAGTCCAAATCCTCTTGTTTGAGTTTGAATCTGAACCATATGATCAGAATGCAGACTAATTCGGTCCAAATTTTTTTATGCATAACATTTGCTTAAAATTTGTAATATATAACGAACGGTGAAATATCTGATATGAATTCACGGTGACTTGGGACTAAAAAATCATCTAAAAAAATGATTTGAAAAAAATAAAAATAAATGTGGGAATTAATCAGGTCATTTTCTATTTGATGATTTTGCTACAAAATCTGGTTCAAAATCTACCCCATGAAACGGGTCATACTATGTTATGTAGCTTTCAATCTTCTATCAAGATTGAAACGGGTCAATGTCTATGTTTTCCAATAAATGAAAAAGGTAAAATGTGTACGGCTTGTGTCTTGCGATAATGACTACCAACAATTAATTTACTATTTAATGATAAACTTTTAGGGGAAATTACCAAATTACCCTCATATGTTTATAGTGTTATTTGAAATATTCATGATTTACAGATTTAGTAACGGAACTGATGAATCCATCTACTATTTTAACAAGAAAAAAAAAAAATATATATATATATATATATATATATATATAGTGGGATAATTTCCTCTACATTAATATTATACAAATACAAGGATAATAACTTATTAATTTTATAGTGACATAACCCATATAAAACTGTGCTATATTCATGTCTGAGACACCACCAGGAAATGTGACCATAAAAATTAAATTGAAATGGCGCATTATATCATATTGTATCATGTTGGTACATGCTACCAGTAACATAATTTGTATTTAATTCGTTTTTATGACATATTTAATTCGTTTTTTTTATGTTTCCGAACTGAACACCGAATAAAACGCAAAAAAATGTATAATACAGTTTATTCGTGAATAAAATGCGAATCACGAATTATTCGTGAAAAAAACGCCAAACTTTTTTTAAATTCTCTTTCAGTTTTTTTTTGGTGGGTTTTTTGGTTTTTTTTTTTTGGGTTTTTTGTGGTACCCAATCATTCTCGAATCACGAATTTTTGACTCCGTCGAACCAAACCCGAACTATTCATTTGTCACTATGCATGCTACCATATATAAAAATTGATGACGCATCATTTTACACTCAATTCTGAGTTCGTCTGCAAAATACAGTGGATATATATATTACTAAGCTTTTTTAATTAACTAGTAAATATAACGGTTTCGCATCTCAATATTTTATATTTATAAATAAGAAAATTCAATAAATTAAGGATATTTCATGCATAACCAAATATGAACATATATGTTTAGATCTTATTATGAACAAAGAGTTTTCAAACATTTAGAACAAAAATATTATCATTATAGATTTAAAAAATCGAAATAAACCGACTTTCAACATGAGTTTGTACCAAATACTAAAAGCTTTTTCAACATGAGAAAGGCTTGGGTCCGATGGGTTTCGGAACTGTCCGATCCATTTCAAAATTTGTGCGCACGTTTTAAAACAGACGCGAAAGTTGCGGACGCGAATTCTAAAACAGATCGGACGGTGAGCGAATCCGTCGAACTCACTTTGAATCCGATGCCCATCGGACCCAAATTTCTCCCTTTCAACATGAGTTTGTACCAAATAGTAAAAGCTTTAAATTTTTTAAAAGAAAAAGACAGAGGTATAGTCTTTCAAATTTTATTATATAAAAAATTTCCATTCAAATTTTAAATTTTAAAAGAAAAAGACAGAGGATAGTGGTAAAATCATATCCGTATCCGCTTTTAATTTCCGGATACAGATACGGATCGGATGTTGGATATCTATAAATATATACATAAATATTTTCATAATATATAGTAAATTATATGATATTTATCTACAATTCAGATACAAATAACTAAAATTCAAAATTATATCCGTATTTGTATCCGCATAGATATTCGGATATCAGATATTCATATCTAACTTTCAAATACGGATGCGAATACGGTCGGATAATTTTCAACCCGTCTGCACTGCTATCGACGAGTACCGTGATCCGCGAGTATTGTTAGAAGGATTTGAAATAGACTTGAATGGGCCTTTCAACTTCAACAGTTTCAATCTAAGGGCCCAACAGTTGAAAATTGAAAACAGACCGAGCCTGTTTGAATTCTTTCTTTTTTTTTCTTTTAAAGAGAACAATTAGGTATGAACCGGAGGGCGTTTGATGGTATCGGATCTTTTAAAGAGAACAATTCGACGAGTTCAACCCGTTGCACTCCTCCGGTTCACCCGTTTGCATATGATTCGTGTAAAATTATTATGCACGAACCTTAAAATGATACACACAAATCTTAAAAGTGAATCAAACAGCTCCACATGAGTCTTCTCTGAACTATACAACTTGTGATAATGACCTAGCTTTAACAATTAATTTACTATTTAATGATCAACTGTTTAGTACGAAATGACTAATTAAAATACCCTCATATGTTTATAGTATTATTTAAAATATTTATGATTTATAATTTAGTAATGGAACTGATGAATCCGTTTACTATTTAAAAAAAAAATTATATATATAGTGGGAAAATTTTCTCAACATTAATATTACACAAGGATAGTAATTTACTAATTATATTCAGACCACATGAAAATGTGACAATAAAAATCGATGACGCATCATTTTACACAGAATTCTTAGTTCTCTGCAAAATACAGTGGATATATATATTACTAAGCTTTTTTAATTCACCTGAAAATATGTGGTTCACACCTCAATATTTTATATTTATAAATAAAAATTCAAATTCTTAAAAATTTAATGAATTAAGGATATTTGATGAAAAACCGAATATCAACATATATGTGTTTTGGCAGCCGTTGCCAAGGTTTAAAAATAATAAATAACATGTGTTTAGATCTTATTATGACACGTGCATTTAGAAAATAGACAGAGAGTTGTCAAACATTAAAAACAAAAAAATATTATTATTCATTTAAAAAACGAAATAGACTAAAAATAATTCAACCTACACACAAACATCACAATCCCAAAATAGTAACCCCGACCAGAAACGAAATTACACAAACATCACAATTCCAAAATAGTAACTTGGATCAGACGTGAAATTACACAAACATCACAATTCCAAAATAGCAACCTAGACCAGACGCCAAATTAAGTACAAGTAATGGGTTAATTGATCTCTATTTTTTTTATGTATAATTTTCTATAATTTAAAGTAAAATGTTATGGTACATTGGTATACTATGAAATTAATTCTCATTCTTTATAGAAAATTTTTATATAATTGATCTATATATATTTGATCCTCATATTTTAAAAATCTGACTCCGTTCCTGTACGAGACCGACATCACAAAATATCCCACTAAGCATCACAAAATAGACTAAAAATAATTCAACCTACACACACAAACATCACAATCCCAAAATAGTAACCCAGACCAGACGCGAAATTAATTTATTTATGTATATTTTTTATAATTTAAAGTAAAATGTTATGGTACTGTGAAATTAATTTTCATTATTTATAAAAAAATTTATATAATTAGTTCATATATATTTGGTCCTCATATTTTAAAAATCTGACTCCGTTCCTGTACCAGACCGACATCACAAAATATCCCACTAAGCATACCGCAGGAAGTACAAACAAATAAGAAGCATAACGCCAAATTAAATTAAGACATCACAGCAAAGTTTTGTTACTTTGTGGTCCGAGCCCAAGTCAAGTCTGAGCCTTTATCAGACCCAGCCCCAAACAGAGGCACTTAATGCTTTTGTTATTTCTGTCCATTTTATTTTTTTCTGGACTTGAGGTTATTATGGCATGAAGCATGACAGTTGCTTTTGCAGAAACTTCAATTAATGAATAAACTGAACACAGGGCATTAATTTCTCTAATATCAGGCAGTTTTGTAAAAACGTCCGAAACGATTAGTCGTTGGCGATGATCAAACTGTCACGGATTTTTCCGACTAATTAGCTGATTATGACCGATTATGTTTTATTAATCGCTTGGCGGTATTATGTCTGTTCAACGATCGCATACCGTTATTTACAACACTGGTACCAGTTACAATGACTACCTTTACAAACTTATTCCAATTCCGCTATGTTTGGATGACACAAGAATAGCAAGAATAGAAGCTATTCGAAATAGCAATGTGCATCCAAACAATATTTTTGCTATTCAGAATAGCTAGAATAGCTGCTATTCTCTATTCCTTATAAATGTTGGAATAGCTACTATTCGGAAATGTGAAATGAGAGAAAAAAATATTTCCTTTTTAGATTTCCACCAACACAATCCCGAAATGACAAATTTGATACCACTTTCCGCTATCTCCACGTCGTGACAATTCATTTGAGATCCCACTTGCTTATCTTTCATCTTAATTAACACATTGTTAACACTATTTTTTATTGATTACAGCTATTCACTATTCCACATATACAATCCAAACAACATTTTTACTAATCCGAATAGCACCATTTTATACTAATCTGAAAATCACTATTTTTTCTCTATTCTCATTTGCTATTCTAAAATTTCGCTATTCTAGCTATTCTAACTCTCATCCAAATGTACCTAAGCGCTAACTGTTCACTTATAAACATCTCCAAAATACCGAAGCAGTGCACCATTCCTCATAAGGGTGCAAATGGATCATATACAGATCGAATAGTGGTAAAACCATATACTGATCCGCTTTTATTTTCCGGATACGGATACGGATCGGATATTAGACGGATACGTACAGATACATATCAGATATTCAATATCCGTAGATATATATATATATATATATATAGAGAGAGAGAGAGAGAGAGAGAGAGAGAGTACGGCTAACGTGTTTCCTCTAGTATTTAACAATATGCTTCCGGCCTCCAAAATCTATCGAATGAGTTTCAAATGACAAATCCAAACCGTTCAAACCGATCTCCTTACCGAGAGCTTCATTTCCATATAAAAAGTTTTAATTTTCGAATTTATTTACTATCAACTCAAGTGGTAAAAAAAATGAGCAAAATAGTGCATTAAAATGCGCACAAAATCCTTCATATTTTGACCGCTTGACTTGATGGTAAATAAATTCAAAAATTAAATTTTTTTTATATGAAAACGAAGCTCTCGGTAAGGAGATTGGTTTGAACGGTTTGGATTTGTCATTTGAAGCCCATTCGATAAATTTTGGAGGCCGGAAGCATATTGTTAATATACTAGAGGGAGCGCGTTAGCCGTACTATATATATATATATATAAATATTTTCATAATATATATTGATCTATATGGTATATATCTACTATTCGGATATAGATAATTAAAATTCAAAACCATATCCATATATGTAGAAAATCACTTGATCTGAAAATTCTGGACCATCCAAAAGTCAGTAATTTCTACCTATCTAAAAAAATAGTAAAAAAATTTGAAAAAATGTAAAATTTGGTTTGCAAGTACATATTCATTTTATAATCATGTTGAACGGTTTGGATCGACCGTTAGAATTTTGAAAACTCAAATATTGAGTCGTAGCACGGATCAATCCGTGCTATGCATAGTACCATAGCCTCACTCATCCCAAAATATCAACCCGGACCGACATCACAAAATATCCCACTGTCAAAGATCATGTCACAGGAACTACGAACAAATAATTAATAAGCATAAGGCCAAATTAAATAAAGACATCACAAAAGTATGCTTTGTTTTTCTATCTAATTTTGTTTTTTCTAACTTTGGTTTTTTTTTTATGGCATTATTGCATTAAGCATGATAGAATAGAAGTAATGCATCATCAATTTATTTGGACCACTGAGAATCAATCTTTGGTCTAGTGGCAAAAATAATGCTCCGTATGAGAGGCCGTAGGTTCGAAACCCGAAAGAAACAATTATTTATAGATATTTAATAGTTAGATAGCTTGCTCTCCAATTTTTACTAAAAAAAGAATTTTTGGACCATTACCTACCACTAAATCTGTTAATTGTTTATCTTAGAATTGGGCCTTAAACCTGGTTGTGCATTGACATAAAATATTAGGCTCACCCCTAAATCCTAATTGATAGGTTTGCTCCCCTGCCAATGCCATCCCTTTTTTATGACATAAAATATTTGAATTCAATTCATGGCGATCAACTAATGAAGTGTACCTGCTGCCAATAATGTGGCACCAAGCTAGCTCTTAATTAATTTGTCCGGTACGTATCAATTAATTGACATGGCTGCTATTGTTTTGCATGTCCTTGTATCCCACTGTTTTCTTCTGTATAATCAATCCCTTCTAATCTTTTTCAATACCAACCCAAAATCCAAATATAGCCATCTCATATGAAGTGGAGTTAATTAATGTTTGACAACAAATTTTCACTATAGCAAGATAGCTAGGTTTGTTGAAGGTATAAATTAAAGGAGGAAAATATAGAGAGGAGGGAGGAAAATTCTTAATTTAAGGAAATGTTCAGTGTTGGAACTTAAGTCATGAATTGATTCACACTCCTTATTTCACACATGAAGAAATTTAGTCATGTTAATTTGTTACATACTTACATGTTTTATTACAACATATCATGACTCATGAGTATGACACAACATGTTATGTCATGTGTGTTGATCTTTTGTTAAAAATAACACACCCATTTTTTCCAACATTATTTCTTTATTTTATTTTTTATTTTGCATTTTTTTTAACATTTTTCTGATATTTCTTCAATTAAACTAACTTAAAATCCAAGAAAAAAATTCAGGCAAGTTACCCCCCAACAATTATATAAATATATCAGTCACGTGACATGTGTCGGTCACGTAACATTACGTCGCAATGTATTTGTCACATCATGTCATATTACGTTTTTTCTTCACTATATATATAATTATGAACAATGCAGAAAAAAAAATTAACTTACTAATTTTGATTTATTATTACTTTTTATACCAAACTTAGTGTTATGTTAGCAAACCAAACTGTACTTCTTGAAGCTTACTTCCTGTAACAATTCCTGTAGTAGATTATCAATCCCTCTTTTACACTGTTACCAACCAAGTAACCTCCAACAATTAAAAAATAAAGGGGAATTTTATGTATACCTCTTGAAAACATAGATTACATATTCCCCTTTAAATTTCATAATATCATATTTACTTTACTGAACTTAAGAAACTCACAAATTTATCCGTTTTAATGTTTTTACTAATTTACTCATTTTAATGTTATTATGACTTTTTATTATACTAATTTACCCATTTTAATATTTTTTTCTATTAAAACTCATTTTTAAATTTATGAAGTACCAATTTTAATCTTTATTAAAACAAAATTGTAGCTAGTTTTAGAAAAATGCAGTCTTCTAATTTCATGGTTTTTGAGGGAAAATGGGTAATATCTTTACTCCTGACGTTTACACAATGACATTTAGGTATATGTTTGTGTAAGCATCAGAAATAGAGAAATGACCCAATTACTTTTGAAAACCAACCAATTAGAAGATTTGATATTTTTCTCAAACATGTTACTAGTTTTTAGTTTTTTTTAATAAAAATTAAAATGGGTACTTCATAAATTTAAAATTGAGTTTTAAAAGAAAAGACAATAAAATGGGTAAATATGTTAAGTTTAGAAAGGTAAATATGAACTTTAGAGGGGGAATACTTAATTTCAAAGTTTTTAAGGGGTGTACATGAAATTGCCCCTATAAATAATTACAATTTCTATAGTACTAGTACTTAACTGGACACACGATTAATTAATGCACGGCCAGTAAAGCAAAGGTCAGAACTTTATTTTTCAGCGTTTATAGCGTGGGCAATTAATGGAATTGATACGTGCCAAACTTCTCAAATACCAAACTCATAATTATTGCAATTTGTAAAAAAAAAAAAAAAACAAATTCAAACAATTTTTATTTTATATATTTCTAAGTTTTTGAAAATTTTTATATTTTTTGAAATGTTTACTGATTGTTTTTAATGAACTAACTTAAAATAAAAAAATAGCTCAATACTAGTTTTCAATTTGGTAGTAACTGACAAAGATAAATACTCTCTGTGTAGGAAGTCACATGTTCAAAATCTATATGAAAATTCCTTGTAGATGTTAAAACGGTTGGATGGCTTGATCTGAATTTTACTAAAAAATATAAAAAATATTCAACTGATTAGTTACCGAATTTTTATTTATACCATGTTAAAAAAATATAAAAATATACGTCATCTTCAAAAGTTTCAAAAAAATACCTTTAAAGATGAATTTCGGTATTTAAATTACATTATTTTAGTCATGTCATATAAAAATATATTATTTAATTATATTACGTATTTAAATCAACAAAATCACCTCATGTCATTTTTTTTAATCTTCATAAAAAAACTGTAAAGTCGAGAGAAAATCATACTTTCAACTTTTGAGTAACTAACCATCTTAAATTTTTTTTTTTCTAACCAATTATGCTACCTCCTTAAAATCACCTCATATCACTTGAATGATTTTTTTATTTGTTGACTTATATTTTCTGAATTACTGTCCAGGAATCAAACGTTTTCAACAAGGGTGGAGGGAAAACTAAGGAAACATAGGGAGAAAGGTGCAGCTATGAGAGTTCTCCCGTACGGTGATAACCAAATGGAATT
Source organism: Carex parvula (assembly GCA_025461045.1). NCBI lineage: Eukaryota > Viridiplantae > Streptophyta > Magnoliopsida > Poales > Cyperaceae > Carex > Carex parvula. The sequence goes on along the minus strand of JAJGRW010000494.1, from coordinate 150,668 downwards.
CGAAGTGCACTGTCCAGATGAGTTTGCTCCAACCGGCCGTAAACCGGATGGGACTATGGAGTTTGTGAAAAGGATGTTCAAGTATGTTGTTATTTTTGCACCTGACAATACTGTAACATGCACTTGCCAAGGAATCCAGTTGGCCCACATACCTTGTTCTCATGTTATGGCGGTGTGCCAAGAGAGAAACTTCTCTGAGGATGATTATGTCGCTGACATGTACCGGACCGATTACCTTGCGAGTACTTGGGGTGCATCTTTCCATCCCTATCCCAACCAGTATCAGTGGCCGCCCTATGTTGGTGATAAAGTCTATCCCGCAAGCGGGTGGATCAGAAAAGGAAGAAGACCCCACAAGCGTCAAGTAATGACCATGGACGAGATGGAAGGTAGGCGAATGGGACATCAGGCCCGCCGTTCAACAACTGACAGGCAGCGAGCAGGTACGGTTAATTTTATTTATTTACTTATATTTTATTTGTTTACTTATATTTTATTTTGATTTTATTTCAACTGGAATTCAATGCAGATGCCATTAACGAAGCCAACGAAAGAGAAAATGCTAGAGTTGTTGCTGAGGCTACCGGTAGTAGCCACCGCAGTCATGAAAGCCCAGGAACCGGTAGTAGCCATGGAGAGACATCCGGTAGTGCCGCACAACCAGCTGAACCCAGACCCAGACGTCGTATTTTGAGTTTGTTCGGCTGTCATCGCTGATTACCAAGTTTTGTTAACTCTAGTTATGAAATATTTTAGATGTATATTGTGAACTATTTTAGATGTATATTGTGAACCCTAGTTATGAACTATTCTAATTGGTAGTTTGTTATTTTTATTACTTAATTACGTATACAAAAACTAACAACATAAAACATAAACAAACACAAAACTAATGAAATAAAGTCTACGACATAAATTCCTAAAAATTCTACAACATAAATTCCTAAAAAATCTACTTCTTACAACGAGCCTTGAAAGTGCAAGGCACAAAGTCATCATCAGAGTTTGCCTGATCTGGATCAGTCACAGCAGACGAAGTGGTAGCCTTACCAGTACACGGAACAAACTTATCGTCCGATGCTGGAGGCTCTGGATCAACTTTCTTCTTTTTCAAACCAAAGCCGTAGGGGTTTTCCACAAAGTCATCGTCTGAAATTTCATACTGAACATGTCGTTTCTTCCATTCCTCCAGCTTACATGTCTCACAATTAAAAAAATCACGACATATTTGACACTTGTATTTTTTTTCCTCATTTTTACCTCGATCACTAATTGACCCTCCTCTCGCTACGCCACGATCTCGGTTGCTCGCTTTCTTACCTCCACTGTTACTGTCCATACCTCAAAATCGCCTCAAAATTGCCTCAAAATTCTCTCATTCGGTTCTGGAAAATTTCTGGTGTGGAGGAATGAATACTGTGCTCATCTGGAAAGAGAAAAACCCCTTTTATAGGGTTTTATAGCGGACCGCCCAGCTGCTGGGCGGTCAGATCGTGGTAGTGGACCACCCAGTGGCTGGGCGGTCAGGTGGGAAAAGTGGACCGCCCAGCCCACGGGCGGTTAGGGTAGAAATAATTATAACTTAGGAGTGGGAGCAGATTTGATAATTTGTTTTTTTTTGGGGTTTTAATAAAAATATCGGCACTTTTGTTATCTCTCCCCGCCCCCATTAAAACCGTTCAAAACTTTCCAGCCTTTGGCTTTCTTGTCATTAATGACATTCCTTTTAACTATTGGGGGTCTTCTCCAGTTCATTTAAAACTGGAGACGCTCTAAAACCGTACATAGTTTCTCTCAAACTAGGAATCTAGGATGGATGCCATGCTTGTGATACAGATAGTGTCGTTATAGCCTTATAGGTAGGGATGTTCGCTTCAGTTTTAAACTGAACTATGAGAGTTTAATTTAAATGGTTTTATTTTTTTGGTTAAATAGTTTGGTTCGGTTTATTTTTAAAATTTATTTAATAGTTCGGTTTAGTTTGATTCGATTTAGAAATTTTAAAATCAGTTAGACCGAATCGACTGAAAGTTTTAAACTGATCTCTCAGCTGAATCAAACATTTAAAAGAATTCAAAAATTATGACATAATATATTTTTTTGGTTCGATTTATAACCGATTAAAACCGAACCAAATAAAATTTTTAAATTCATCTTTAAAAGTTTCAAAAAACTAAAAAACTTTTTTATTTTATGATTAATATCATGTTTTGTAAGGTTCGGTTCTTATTCTATTTTAGTTCGGTTCGATCTGATTTTTGAAATCTAATAAAACTTCAGTTTGTCTATTTTAGTTGGTTTGAACCGAACCGAACCGATAAACACCCCGAGTTAAACGGGGTACATGTATATAGAAATGTGCTGTTAAAAAGTTTATGGTAGATACATTTTATATATGCATGTATAATTTTTATGCATAAAACATAATTGTTCATTTCCGAATGTTGTTTATATATAATTAACTAAATGAATATGCACATATCTAAATTATTGGTTGAGGAGGATTTAAACACTTCACGTGTTTCATGTCTCATTGTGCCTCGTATGTTTTAATTTTATTTTTCAAAGTCCAAAGAGTCGATCTGAACTGACCAATATATTATCCATAATAAAATGTACTTGGAGACCAAATTTAATTTTTTTTTTGGAATTTTTTTACTATTTTTAGATAAATACAAAATCGTTGTTTTTTATGGTTCACAAATAATGATTTTGTACCTATCTAAAAAATTAGTAAAAAATTTCAAAAAAAAAATTAAAATTTGATTTCCAATCAAATTTTTATATGAAGATCATGTTGATCGGTTCGGATCGACTATTTGAACTTTAAAAATTAAAATAAAGCATATGAGGCACAATGAAACGTTAAAGACATGAGGCATTTGAACCCTCCCCTTGTTTTTTCAAGAAAAAAATATAATAATTTGAAATTAAATAATCTATAAAATTAGTTACGGGGAATTACAAATATATGTGATTTATTTGAATTATCTGTGCATGCATGGATATGCAAATCGCTGATTATATGGTTGACATATTTTGCAAGTCATTTTATACAATTTAAGAGGAGGAATTCAATATCTATATATTTCGTATCCCATCATAATTAGTAACCGCAACTTATTTTTCCTAATAGTTAAAATTCATATTTCAAATAATAAAATTATTAATACCATTTAATTTCTAAAATAATTAATACCATTCACATAAAAATTGTAAAATATTTTAGTTCGTTTTATACAAGATTAAAAGGTTAAAAGAAATTAACTGTGCAAATAAATCATAGCAAATATATTATTCATTTGACTTTTTGGTATAATTTTTTGACATGAATGTATCACTTTACAAGTAAGAACAAGACTATACAAATCATTTAACTACAACTAGTTCTTCAATCTTTAAAATTCCTTTAATTTAGTTGAAATTTTGAGCCTTTAAATTTAACAAGTCTAGAGCAAAGTACATACTAAATCACATTAAATGATATTTGATAGTAATAAAATAAGTAGATAAACAAGAATTAAATAAAAATATCAACATATCTTTGTATATATACTACATATAACAAGGGAATTAGTAAGAATAAAAATATTAAAATTTTAAAATTTTAAAAAAAGGAGGTGCTTACTCTGTCTGTCTGTAAACACTTTCTTTTATCATATTAAAGTACATTTAAATATTTAAATTCTCACTACTAATCAGTCAAACATACATTATAATTATAGAAGTACAAGGATCACTCAGAAAATAATTTGTGGGCAACCACTACTTCACAATCAAATTAGAAGATTCATGGTGAATATTTATAATTAAGAAAACTTGAGTACCTCATCTTTATCTTAAAAAAAAACTTTCAAAAAATATTGCACAGACCTTTTCTTCTTTGAATTAGTTTAAATGCACTTTATCATTTTTATGTTTACCCAAAGATGCATTAGGTCCAGTTGCATCAAAAAGAGCTCAAGCTGACATGCTATTAGGAGTTCCGTGTCTTAGGCGTATCAAGACGTGTCGTGTTTAAATATACTAATTTTACAAAATTTAGAACACAACATCAAATGGATCGGATATTATCCTACCATATAATACGTATTCAAAAATTAAATACGGATATCCGATATCCGAATATCCGTGTGAATTCACACAGATATGGATATAGTTTTAAATTTTGATTATCTGTATCTGAATAGTAGATATATACCATGTAGTTTAATGTATATTATGAAAAAAAATATGTATCTACGGATATATGATCCGTATCTGTTTAATATCCGATCCATATTCGTATCCGTCAAATATCCAATTCGTATCCGTATCCGATCCATATTCGTATCCGTCAAATATCCAATTCGTATCCGTATCCATATCTAAAAAATAAAAGCATATACGGATATGGTTTTACCACTATCCAATCCATTTGCACATATTTAAAAACAAATACGGATATTGTATTATACAAGGTTCTAAATAGCGCGCTATAGCGTTTTCGGACCAAAAAAGCTATGCCGCTATTGGCACTATAGCGCACTATTTTGCGCTATAGCGGCGCTATATGGGTATAGCACCGTTTTTTCAGCCGTTCCGCTATGACGCGATAAACGCTATTTAAACCTTTGATATTATATAATATAGTTAAGTAAATATATATGCACATATCTAAATTTGTTGTGCTTAGAAAAATTACAATAATTGAAATTGAATAATTTATAAAATTATTAGTTCCGAGAATTTAAAATATATGCGAGTTATTTGAATTTATTGTGTATGGATTTGTAAATCGTTGATTGTTGACATATTTTGTAAGTAATTTTATACAATTAATTAAGAGGAGGAATTCAATATCTAGATCTTTCGTATCTCATCATAATTAGTAACCACAATTATTATTTTTCCTAATAGTTTTAAATTCAAATTTCAAATAATAAAATTATTAATCCCATTTAATTTCTAAAGGAATTCTTTCACATACAAATTGTAAAAAAATTTAATTCATTTATACAAGATTAAAAGATCATTAAAAAGTGAAAAAAATATAACTGTGGAAATAAATCATAGCAAATATTTTATTCATTTGACTTGCTTCATCTTCAATTTTAGACATGAATATAAACATTTTAACTACAGCTAGTTCTTCAATCTTTAAACTGCCTTTAATTGTAGTTGAAAATTTGAACCTTGGAATTTGACAGGTGAAGTTTAAAACAAAATATATACTAAATCACTTTAAAGCATTGATATTTGATATTAATAAAATAAGTAGATAAACTAGTATTAATTAACAATATAAAAGAAAAATCTTTGCATAGTACATAACTAGTGAAGCAGTAGAATAAAAATATTAAAATTTTAAAATATGGAGGTGCTTACTCTGTCTTAAAACACTTTCTTTTAGCATTTTAAAGTACATTTAAATATTTAAATTATCCTTATTCATTAGTCAAATATACACTATAATTATAGAAGTACAAGGATCACATAAAATATTTTGTGGGAACCACAACTTCAAAAAATCAAATTAAATGATTCATTGTGAATATTAAAAATTAAAAAAATATGACCTCATCTTTATCTTTAAAAAATACTCTCAAATCATGAAAAGTAGAAATTTTTGGTGTAGTCACGAAAAAGGTACACCCATGCTACTTTTAAGTGTTAGATTGATAAGAATTTAATACTAAATAACTGTGTGGCACAATTTTTTGTGTGAACTTTCCTTTATATTTTTTTTCTCCTAGTTGATCAAAATTTAAGTTCTTTATTTTTTTATTGAGTAAAGATCAAAGTTCTAACTCGCAGCTATAATTAGTTATTTAGAATTGTGAGAAAACAAGCAACGGCTGATAACTTTATAACTTTTAAGGTCTAAAAAAACTATAGCGCAACTATAACTGGTTGTTTAGAACCCAGTAAAGATTAAATGTCACGTTATTCAATTATTTAATATTCACAAGAAATTTTCATTCATATTTAATGACTAAATATAGTAATTAGGAATTTTTTTTTATGTTCTTTCTCAACCACAATTTTATAATAAAAAAAAGTGCATTAGGAGGGGCACTTGCATCAAATAATGAAATTGCATAAAAAAGAGCTCAAGCTGACACAACGAGTCCAGTTGGTGCATGACATGGCATTAATCTTCACGCATCTCTTAACCTCAGGCTGAGGAATTTCCGTGTCTTAAACGTGTCAAGATATACTGTCTTATGCGTGTCAAGACGTATCGTGTTTGAACGTGTTGATTTCATGAAATTTAGGACAACAAATTTAAGACAAGGCAGCATCTTATAAAGTGACGTACTTTTCAGTGTCCTTAGCGGCTTAGCCGTGTGCAACGACACGTGTGTCCGACACACCATATTTTTTCAATACCTTAACCTCAGCCACAAAAATCCCTGCCCAACAACCCACAATTGAACAAAATAATAATATTAGAACTATCATATTTTAATTAGATTTCAATTTCATGTTATATAGAGAAAAAAAAAACACACTATTTCTATGTCCAAAATCATTTTTTTAGAACACAGGGATAGTATGTACCATCCCTGTCCCCTGACCAATTTTTTTAAAAGATTATCTTTTTATTTATGTGAACCAGCCACATACATAAAATTATTTTTTATAAAGAATTATATGAGACCACCATATCATGACATAAGCCAATTATACAGAGATTGAGTGGTAAATTTTTCCACCACTCTCATGTTGAAAATTCATGACACATAATATTTGGTATTTTTGCAATAAAACCCCAAAATTTCAAAGCAGTCCCTCTAGATGGAATCATTTTCTGTAACAGTATGTCAGGATTAAAATTTGATATAGATGGAATAAGGGAGAATAAGTAGATGTTAAGACACAATCTCCTATTGCTTTAAAATTTGATATAGATTTTTCAAATGGTCACATTTTTTATTTATAAGAGTGTGATCAGAATATTTCATATGAACTAAATTATTTTTCCAAGTGCTTGTATATTTAAAATCTTTTAATTTTCACCATCATTTCAAAAGAAGAGCAATGGTTATGTATTTTAAGTCAAGCAGAAACCATATAATTATTTAGGCATGCATACACACTTACTTTCAGTTTATCAGTAATTATTACCTTCTATTTCTATCCTGCCACAAAAAAAAAATCTACATTTAGGTTTATATATATATTTTTATTTCTTTTTCAGGTAATTTGTACAATAACATGGGGAGAATTTTTTTTCTGTAGAAATTAATAAAAAGAAACAGAGACAAAACATAAATAGTATATTAGATTTTTAATTGGTAGAAAGATCGGTAGGATTTTTACTGATCCTAAAAATAAAAAAGTTTGGATCGGTAGGAATTCTATCTATTAAAATTATTTTTTTTCTTTTAATTTCTCTAGTAAAATATAAAAAGATTTTACAAAAATAAATAGAGTATCTTAAAATTTAGATATAATAGAAATATTTCATCAAATTAAAAAAAAAAGGATAGGAAAGTTTGGATCGGTAGACATCTTATTGATCTTTCTACTAATGAAAATCTAATGTACTCTTTCTGTTTCTCTCTCTTCATTTTTATTAATTTCTACAGAATTTTTTTTTCCATAACAGGATATAGAATGGCATAGTTGATAGTACATGATAAATCATAGTAGTTTTGCCATTTATAGATATAATTTATTAGATTGTAAATGTAAATAAGTTTTAAACTTTTCCTAAACTTATAAAATAGAAAAACTAAAGAATATATTAGATGAATATAGATATATATCAGATATTAAACGGATATGAATATATATATTTGCTTTTTATAATAGTGAATAACATAGATTTTTTATAATATGTATTAAATTATATAATATATATCTACTATTTGAATACGAATAATTAAAATTTAAAATCATATCGGTATACAGATACCCGACCCGTTGGCACTCCTACCATCAAACCCTGCTCCGCTCTCTTGATTAAAAATGTATATAATCCAGCTCAATGCAAAGTTCCCTTTGCTGAAAATCTTGACCCCACCATAGTAGCAGTACCTAGCTGTACTAAAAATCTTTTTTTCTGTTCGTCCCTGTACTTTTGTTATTCTATAATGTCATTAGAATATAAGGTGGTAAGTGAAAAATGACCCTATATATAGACCCCTATAGCCTTTTTGCTTTTTACTGTGCTCTCACCTCTCTCTGACTCTCTCTCCACCGTTTACAAGGCATAGCAGCTGATACAAGAAGGAAAGAAAGCTTCTCTCTTTCTCTCTCTCTCTAAACCCTCTCTCTCGAGTCTCGACAACAATGGCCATTTTAACAAAGACCAACAAAACTATGGTAAAAGAGGGAGGAGATGATGAAGAATTAGACTCCGATTTTTACAATTTTACCAACAAGTCCAGTAGAAAGGTCGTCGACCCAGTAGTGCTAACGGAGCTCGGCGAGTTATGGTCCATGGCTGCGCCGATTACGCTCATGAACTGTGTTGTGTTTCTTCGCGCCATGGTTTCGGTTCTCTTCTTAGGTCGTCTTGGACCGCTCGCTCTGGCAGGTGGGTCCCACTCTCAAAAAAAGAAAAAAACTGTTGTTTGGTAAGAGATGAAACTCTGATTGAACAGCTGGTTATGGTTGTATAGGAAGCGAACTTGAAATTTTGGGTAAAGATTTTAACAGAGCAGTTTTGGCTTCACGCAACGAACGAACCATATGCAGCGCTTTATTATTCTGTAGTCCATGCGCTGCAAGGAGCCAAAACTGCTCTGTTAAAGGGGGGTTTGAATTTGGAAATTATCTCCTATTTTATTGCAATTTATGTTTGTCTGTTTCTTTTTCTTCTAATGAGCTGTATATATATAACTTGTTTACTTTAGCAACAAAATATTACCTTGTATAGAAAATTGCTGTTTTGATGCTTGTTAGTTGGGGGAGTAAAAGATGTTAACATAGCAATTTTGTTTTCATGCAGAGCACAAATCATATGCAGTGCTGTTATGATTTTATAGTCCAATTGATTAAAACTTCCTTTCTTAGTATCTTCATTGACTAAACACAATGTTTTACTTGGTGCAATTAGTAATAACTTTGACAGTAAGTGGTTAAAGAATATCTATAGTTAGCTTTCTGTGTTAGTCGTAACCAAATTACCTTCTTCGACTGACAGGTGGGGCCCTCTCAATAGGATTTACCAACATAACCGGCTATTCAGTTCTTTTCGGGCTCGCGTCAGGTCTTGAGCCTCTCTGTTCTCAAGCTTACGGTTCAGGCAACTATGAAATGCTCTCTCTCTCCCTCCAAAGAGCATTTCTTTTACTCTTCCTTGCTGCTGTGCCGATTTCTGTTCTCTGGCTGAATCTGGGCCCCATCATGGTGGGCCTCGGCCAAGACCTAGAAATCACAGCCACTGCTGCATCTTTTTGTTTGTACTCACTACCTGATTTATTAACTTACGTAGCACTTCAACCCCTCCGGGTATATTTGCGGTCCCAGGTACATTGGATTTGATACTACTCTGATCTTGTTAAATGATTGGCTGAAAATATAATATTGGGTACTACTAGTACTATGGTAAAATTATGAGAGGGATTAAATGAGGTCTACATATGTTGGTCAGGACTATACTCTGTGTGCTTGAATTGCTATCTTTAGAAAAATTAAAATGAAGAGGGACCATGGTTTAATATTAAATTACTATATTTCGAGGATTCAAATGAGGGACCATACTCTACGTACTTGATTGGTAGTCTTTATAGAATTATAATGAGGAGTTACATGTTGACGCTCGAATTAACAAAAATATATGTACCTCAGTTATTGTACTTCGCTTATAGTAAATACTTCTTAAAACTGACTTTTAACTTAATGCATCTCACCCCCTACACTTCATCTTTATTGCATTAAATTCTTTTCACTTGTTGGGAAATTTCCTTTTAGGGTGTGACTAAACCCATGGCAGCGTGCTCGGCAGCAGCAGTGGTACTACACGTACCACTCAACTTCTTCCTGGTATTCGTGCTAGGTCTTGGCGTACCAGGCGTTGCAATTGCATCAGCTTTGACAAACTTTAACATGCTAATGTTTCTTCTAATCTACTTGTGGTGGACTGGTACGTGTAAGCTGACCTGGCGTGGATGGGCTTCCCCTGCAACAGTGGCTAGTGGGGTCGCTCCACTTGTCAAACTGGCCGTGCCGAGCTGTCTCAGTGTATGTTTGGAATGGTGGTGGTACGAGATCATGACGGTATTAGCTGGATACCTCCATGACCCCACCACTGCTGTGGGGGCTGCAGCAGTGCTCATTCAAACCACTAGTCTAATGTACACCGTGCCTATGGCATTAGCTGCATGCGTCTCTACCAGAGTAAGTATAATTAATTACTATAAATATTCAAGAACTTTCAATAACTATAGAACAACTCATTGTTGGTCGGGTCGGTTTTTGACGAATAGGAAAATTTCTTAGGTGGTCCTCAAACTTGATTAATAGTACGTTGTCGTCCCATATTATGTTTTGCTATTTCATGTCTCATAAGCTTTTGGTAGTGATATTCAAGAGGATGCATTTACTAAAAGTACATTGGATAGTACATTATTGGTTATGAATATTTTTACTTTGATGAGAGCAGGATGTGTTTTTTTATAACAAGGGGGGAATTCCTCTGGTGGTCCATGAAATTTTATCCAGTGTGTGCATTGTTACTGGACTACTGGTTTCTAGTATTCAATGCTACCAAATGGTCAGCGTTTGTCTTTATTATTCAATGCAAACCTGACAATCTCTAAAAGAAAGCTGGAATTAGTGGTCCCCACTTGCCAGTGACAGATACTTGTACCTTTTCTTTATTAATCTTTCCAAAAGAAACTTTATACCCATGGACCAGTCTATGCTACACACTAATAACCATCCAAAAACTTGGCTGGCTGAGTTACTGTCTTATGATATATTGAAATGAAATTGTAGGTTGGAAATGAGCTTGGGGCAGGGAAGCCGAGCCGGGCCCGCATGGCAGCTATGGTCGCCCTTGGATGTGCACTCATGATCGGTGTCATCCATGTCATCTGGACCCTTGTATTCCGTGAACAGTGGGTCCGGCTTTTCACGAACGACGCATCCATCATCAGGTTGGCGTCAGCAGTGATGCCTCTAATGGGTTTATGTGAGCTGGGAAATTGCCCTCAAACAACCGGTTGTGGAGTCTTACGTGGCACAGCTCGGCCGGCTGTCGGTGCAAGGATCAATCTGTTCTCTTTTTATCTAGTTGGTTTGCCTGTGGCTGTTAGCTTGGCTTTTGGGGCCAATGTGGGCTTTAGCGGGCTGTGGTACGGGCTTTTCTCGGCCCAAGTTGCGTGTGTGGTTCTTATACTAATCGCGGTTTTAGTACGAACGGATTGGGAGTTGGAGGCATCAAGGGCTAGAAAACTGACAAACGTTGAGATTGCGGTAGTAAATGAGGAGATGAAGGGGCTTGTGGGGGACACTAATACGGAAGTGTAACAAAAACCTTAGTTATAACGGGCTTTACAAAGGGTGAAGGAGGGGTATAATAGGGAATATGTAACGATTTTTGTGACTTGTTGGGTTCGGTTTTGAACCGTTACAACGGAATAGGGGCATCAACTTTTGGTATAGTGGAGTTTATTTGTACAAAGGGAAAGGGAACTGAATGGGGGTATTTTGGGCATCTTTGGTACCTTTTCCTGCGCAACTATTCTACTAGGCGGGTGACTAATAGAGGTTGTGGTGGTTTGAAAGAGACTACACAAAAATTTCATAAAAGAGATTTTTTGTTGGTGGTTAATTTTTGTAACCTTTTCTTATAAAAAGGAGAAGGAATTTTTGTGTAAGATAATATATGTGAAGAAGACATAGTTGTAACTTTTTATCAAATAGTTGTAGTTGCCTTGAGCTTTTATAAAGTTTTATTCACATATAAGTGGATATAAACAAACATTACCTTTTCCACCCCTCTTTCTGAGAAATATACCCTAGAGATTTAGCAGAATTTTTATTTTTAGAAGTACATTTTCTTTTTTGATTTCATGAAAAGAACTGAATCATTGATTCGGTTCTTTTAGATATTTCTAAAGAAGCTAAATTAAACATTGATGCAGATCTCTAAGTTTGATCACAGAAAATAAAAAAATTAAAAAAGAGCTTAAAGTGTTACCTTAATTTCTTTATGCATTGATGTAGGTTTTCTTTTTGTATTGATGTTAAAGGAACCAAAATAGTACTTGAGTTCCTCTAGGTTTTGTATTTTCTATGATCAAACTTAAGAACCTGTATTAATTAATGTATAAAGAAACCAAATCATATCTTGAGGAACTGTATCAATAATTCGGTCCTTCTCATAAAATTATTTATTTTTCCAGCTATTTTCTATCCAACAAAATAGTTAATATATTTCTAAAAATAAAAAATTATGTAGATTCATCTGTTGGATTTATTTATATAAAACTCTGAATAGTGCTAACATATAAAAATGTATGAGTGTGATTCTATATGGATCCCCACGTAGATAAGCACAACACAAGGGTACTAGATTCTGGATGCGAAGTGCTTTGCAAAAAGAACCTTTATTTTGTGTCAATTTGTGCTTTCATTAATGTTCAACTTTCTGGGAGAATATTTTCATGTTTCCTTTTCACCGTTTTTTTTTTTTTTTTTTTTTTTTTTTTTTTTTTTTTTTTTTTTTGCATGGTGTCCGATTTGCATTTTATTAATTAATTAATATAAGCAATCAATAATTGTTCTGCATAATAATTAATATGTACGCTGTATTATTCATGTATGTTGTAATGCTTTGGCTTTGTTATAGTGATGTGTCATACTTGTGTGATAAACATGCCAATCATAATTTCTATCTATTCAAATTTAAAGTATGGTTGATATAAAGTACCTTATAAGATAATTGTAGTGGGCATCTAAAATATATTACATTATATATATTATACTTGGGACCTATATTTAATGCAAACTGTTTTTTCTCTCTATTAACAAAGTAAACTGAATTATATACTCTCTTTTTCATAAGCAAAGGGATATTAATGCACACCAAGATACAATATTGCATTAAAATAGTTTGGTTATGGACACCATGTCATAGAAAGTAAGTCATTTTGAAAAAAATATGATGCATCACTAGAATTAATATAAACGTACTTCTAATATGCGTCCCAATTCTAGTGGCATAGATACATTCAAAACAAACTAAGAAAATTATTGCATAGATACATTCATTATGAAAAAGAACAACATAAACCGTTTGGATTTAATATTTAAAATTTTAAAATTTAAATACTAAATAGAATTATGATATTTGATCACATTAAATTTTTGTAGTATTGGAACTCCTACCTTCATGACAATTACAAAAAAAATATCATACAATAGTTATTTTATATAAAAAAAAAATGTAATTGCAAGTGGGAATTGTGAATTTCTAATTAAAACCATTTTACATAGATTTACAGGCACTATTACGTCTTATTCTACCCAATGCACCTCAGTATAATTAAGGCAAGAATGAATGAATGTTACTTGTTTATGCATGAGAAATTAATTAGAGCTTGATCCAGGAATTTTAGCTTTTTGTTTTGCTAATTGATTTCAAATTGTATCCTCTACATTTAGCATCCAACGGGTTCTTTCATTATCTCAATTTCCATTAGTATGCACTTATTTACAAAATTATGTTAGGTTTACTGCAATGTTTCTGCAATGTTTCTAGTCCCTTGAATAATCTCAGCCATGTTAAACTGTTAAATTTTCAGTTAATTAAATATAAGTAAGGGTAGTTTTCCAAAAATGAAAAATAAAATGTAGAGAAAGTTAACTAATTTGATCATCTCTTTCATCTTGATTCTTATCATTCCATCCTAAGGAGCACAACAACCTAAGGATATTTTTATATGACAAATTTGCATATTTTCCATATTTTGATTTGAAACTATGTTTAAGAAAAACAAAATAGTTGTATTGTTTATATTTGCGTTGAGTTTCATGTAAATTAATTTAAACAGTTATATAAATCTAAATCATCTATGCAAATTTTAACATAAATCAGACAATTTTAGATCCAATTTTGAATAAGACTTTATCCAAAGTGACAAAATCCCACCCAAAAAATAAATAGTTGTTATAAAACAGAGCAATAGCATGCATTCAAAATGGCCACTGAGCATTAGCCATAAAAAATTGATAAGAATACAACTAAGACAGCAAATACTTACAATTACTTTGTTTTTGTCTGGACAACACAACAAAAAAGAAAGATTTCAAGGGAAATTTGTCTCTCATTTTCCCTTCAAAACAAGGAACAAGTAGTTTGCTAGCTTCTACATATAACTAATATATATACACGTAATTAATACATATGCATGCTTGGATGATGACTGTAAAATAAATAAATAAATGGAAGAAATGTCATTAGCTTTTGTCATCTATAACATAGTAGGTTGACTATATATATTCCAAAGCTAGCAAGGCTGCTCATGAGTTGAGTTGAGTCCGAGTTGAGGGCAACTTGGATTCAACTCGTGAACTCATGAGCCGAGTTGAATCCGAGTTGTTAATTCAGTTTCGAGTTAGAAACTCCAACTTAGATTCAACTCGCGAATAACTCGAGTCAACTCGTTACTCGTAGATAGTACACAATTTATCAAATTAAAAATTATCAAAACAAAGTTTAACAAAATAAATAGTACATAGTTTATCAAAATAATATACAATTTAAAACTTTACATAATGAAACAGTGGCAAATATATAATTAAATAGTACAAAGTAAAACAAAACATTACATAGTTTATCAAGTCAAAGAGTCAACCGAGTTGATTCTGAACCGAGTTGGAGGTAACTTGGATTCAACTCGTGAGACAACCGAGTCAATGAACTCGAGTCAGTTTCAACTCGAGCTGTTGGCGAGTTGAATCTGAATTGATTCCGAACGAGTTATAAGTCATGAGTTTTTTTGTACACTCCTAGTCTGATAGTGTCTTCTTTTGGAAGTTTTTTATTTGGTAATGTAAAATGAGAAAGTGATAGAAATACAGAGAAAAGCGACAATTTTATCAAGTTGCAAAATTAAATAATTATCTTTTAAATAAATATAGTATCAAGTCTTACTATAAATAAACATAATTAATTATTCAATTGAGTTTTGAACTAGCAAAATTCAATAGTAATTTAATAACCAATTACTAATAGAGAAATTTAGATATAATGACAAAAAACGTTCTGTGTGACTTTTATGTGAGAGATCACAGGTTTGAAATCCGACTGCAGGATTACTTGTGGATTTAAAGTTACATGTTTTATATACCTCTTTATCTTAACATAACAATTAGAAGTTTATGCATAATTTTTTACCTCAAAGATGAAGGATCGACTCTCAGTTTTTCTCAAAAAAAATATAAAATAAATTCAATAGTAATCTTGTAAATCATATTGCACATAAATATATTAAAGTTCCTCACATATCATAATACAAGGTATTCATAAGCAATCACAAAACTAATGGTGCAAGAGAGAGATGACAAGGACACCATTTTGAACCAATGCAAAACCCCATTTAGTTTTAAATTGGAGTTTAACCTCAACCAGCTCAAGATAATGAAATTTATTTGAGTTGGTAATTTATCTGTCATTGGTGCGCTTAGCATGAGAAGTGCTTTCTTTCAAGTAATTATTTTATATGGTTCATAAATTATAGACATGACAAAATTTCCCTTAAATTGTGATCTCATGAATCATGCATGCTACCAAGAAAAGAAATGCATGCACAATCAATCATTGTTCAATTAATTTATGTATTGCCAAGTTGTTAGGTTTAGGTGTATGCGGTCATATAGATATAGTTATGTAAGGAAATTTTTTATTGGTAGTAATTAATAGAAAAGAAGAGAGACAAATGATAAGATTACATTAATATTTATATTGGTAGTAAGATCGGTAGGAATTCTATCGATCTTAACTTTTTTTTTAATTTGATGTATAGATGGAGAGAATTCTTATATTTGATTTCTAGTAAAAATATGAAAAGTTTTTCAAAAAATAGATGAAATGTTTTTGATATATCTAAATTTTAATGTACTTTATCTATTTTTGTAAAAAATAATATATTTTACTAGAAAAAATTAAAAGAAAAAAAAATAGTTTAGATCGGTAAAATTCTTACCGATCCAAACTTTTTTATTTTTAAGATCGGTAGATTTCCTACCGATCTTACTACCAATATAAATATTACTGTACTCTTACTGTTTGTCTATATTCTTTTCTATTAATTACCACCAATAAAAAATTTCCGTTAGGTAATTTAAAGTATTTTAATATATAATAAAGCAAAGCATAAATATCGCATGCAATTAGCTTAGCTTACTAAACAAATCGTTAATTAAAATTCTGTTTGCATGCACCAATAAATTAAAGTAATTAATAATCAACCTTTTAGCACATTAGGTCAGCAGTTCATAATGCAAAATCTTTGAATCAAATAAAAGGTAATTAGATGCTGTCAATATCAAATTAATAGTTTTATTTAACATTTAAGTTTATATTTATGCTAGTATAAGTTTTAGAAATGAAATCATAATGGAGACATAAAAAGTAAAAAAATATTTGAACCTTTTTTTTATTAATTTTTGTCCGAGTTTTAGCTGGGACTCAATGCTCCGATATTTATTTACTAAAATTTAAATTGGAAATTAAATTTAAAAATTAACACCTAAATTTCACGTTTTAAAAAATGATAAGTCTTTTTTCCGTCTGTACAGATTTTCTTTTGACACGAACAATAAAAACAAAAAAAATGAAATTAAAGAATAGTACATGTACCGCATCTCACCGAAATTTTTTTATTTACCATCATTAAAAAACAATAAACCGTTTAATCCTGTTTCGTCAGAAATTCCATATTTGTGAGGCCGACATTTTTATTAATATCCAAAGTTTAATACAAATTATTATTTATTGCCAGATTTTGAGCCAATATTGAAAAATGCCCAAGCCGGCCAGAAAATGGCCGGCTAACTCCCCCCTAAGCCGGTCATTTTCTAGCCGGCTTAGTCTTTTTTCTTTTTTTAAACCCGCATTTCACCCTATATATACTCCTTTTTCTCTCTCCTCCTCACAACTCTCTCATCTCACAACCGGATTTGAGCTCTTCTTTGAGGTAATTTTTTTTTATCTAATTTAAATTTAAATTTATTTATTTTAGGGTTTAGGATTTAGGTTTTAGGGTTTAGGGTTAAGGGGTTAGGATTTAGAGTAATTTGTTGTAAGTTAGTGTAATTAGCAAAGTTGACCAATATTTATGGTATTTTGACTTTTTTTACCATAATTAGGCTAATTAAGCTTAGTGTAATTAGTACAGTTGACCAAAATTTAGGTATTTTGGCCTTTTTTACCATAATTAGGCTAATTAAGCGTAATTTGGTGTAATTGGCACAGTTGACCAATATTTAGGGTATTTTGGTCTTTTTTTACCATAATTAGGGTAATTAAGCGTAATTTAGTGTAATTAGCACATTTGACCAATATTTAGGGTATTTTGGCATTTTTTACTATAATTAGGCTAATTAAGCGTAATTTAGTGTAATTAGCACAGTTGACCAAATATTTAGTGTATTTTGATCTTTTTTACCATAATTAGGCTAATTAAGCGTAATTTAGTTTAATTAGCACAGTTGACCAATATTTAGAATATTTTGGCATTTTTTATCATAATTAGGCTAATTAAGCGTAATTTTACCGAAATTAGGTTATTTTAGACATCAGGATGCCTAGAGGTCTACCTAGCGTCCAGTAGTGGACGAGCCGATAAGTACCAGCAGCACGGAGCACATCAGTCCTCTCCTGTGGATTCCCCACAGCCAGCACCGAGTCTTCTCATGAGGTACGTTCCTTTTTTTAGATTTTCTTTAAATTTTGTTGGGTTTAAATTTTATTATGTTATCACCATGCGGAATACCTTTTTCAATGCAGGACACGGGTCTTTTAGATGTAAAGTTGCGGTGCGTTCACATGCAGTACTACGAGGTGATGGAGCCGTACCACGTCAACCTGGGTCTCTACCAGGTTGTGGACATCGTGCCGGCTGAGAGAAGCATCATCAATGCATCTCTCATCGCTGGACTGGTGGAGCGATGGCGTCCCGAGACGCACACATTTCACATGTCATTCGGAGAGATGACAGTGACTCTCCAGGATGTGAGTGCTCTTTGGGGTTTGCCTATCCGTGGCACACCCGTCGGCGACGTCTCTGACAGCACCAAATTCGTAGGTGATGTCGGCGAGTTGTTGGGAGTTGATCGTTTCCATATCATTGGGGACAATGGGAGGTCCAAATTTCATTTGCGGATGACGATGTTACGGCAGCACTTCAGCGCGGGTCTCTCAGCGGATTCCACCGAGCTGGAGATTCAGAGGTAAATTTTATAACTTGTTTCTATTAATCAATTTATAATACGAGGGTTATATTAGAATTTTTATATGTTTTGTATTGCAGATATACACGGGGTTACGTGATAGACCTTTTTGGTTCTGTCATGTTTCCTGATTTCAGCGGTGACCAGATGCCGATGATGTATCTCCAGCTGCTGACAGACCTTGAGCGGCCGTTGCCGTACAACTGGGGGGGGGGCTGTCCTGGCGTATCTGTACTCCCACCTGTGCCGTAGTAGTGAGGTATGTCACAAACTCTTAATTTAGTGTAAATTATTTAATCAATCAATCAATCAAAATACACTGACGTGTAATTTCTTGAAAATGCAGCCGAATGCGAAGCAGATGTACGGGCCGGTACTCCTGCTTCAGCACTGGTCGTGGTCACGGCTACCGGTGGGCCGTCCTATCCCCAATGAGGCGCCGGATTGGGGAGAGCCGAATATGTGGAGATGCCCGGCATACGGCAAGAAGTGGCACGGTTTCCACAACTACTTGGATCGGACCCACGGTGCTACCATTGGGATCAGGCCAGTCCGGTTAGAGCTTCAGAGTTTGCCTGAAGCTCTTGTTAAGTGGACGCCGTACGAGCAGTTGTACACGGAGAACCTCTTACCGGGCAATGTGGGTACGAGCAGGAGCGGGAGATGTGGTTCTACCGAGATCCACTCATACACTTCTGGATAGTGGAGCACCACTATCCAGATCGGGTGCTCTGCCAGTTTGGTCGAGCGGTGTTGATTCCCACAGACCCATCTTTACCGAGGTCCACACACAGAGACCTGCACAGGTAAGTCGTA
The DNA here is from genome assembly GCA_025461045.1 of Carex parvula. NCBI lineage: Eukaryota > Viridiplantae > Streptophyta > Magnoliopsida > Poales > Cyperaceae > Carex > Carex parvula. The sequence goes on along the minus strand of JAJGRW010000494.1, from coordinate 131,456 downwards.
GTCTATTGTATTTATTGTCAAATACATCATATTACTTGATAGCTTTGTACTGCAACTATCGTCTTCCTGACAGGATAAACCACCGAGGGCGACTGGATAAGGACTGGAGCACCCATTTTGATGCATACTACAGTATGGCCGAGGATCCTTAGTATCTGGACTTCTATCACGAGCCAGAGCCGATCGCTCAGACCCAGAGGGATCCCCAGTTGAGGTACGATGTTTGATCCACGCAGGCCTGCATGGCGAGTGTCTATCTGCAGGGCGATTACGGTGCCCATCTCCGCAACAGGATCAAAACCGATGATGGTTACCATCCCAACGGCCGTGCATGGGCTCGCTAGGTAATGCACCTAAAACTACATAGTTTTTCTCTAACTTAGTAGTTCATCAAGGCTTGATCTGACATGCCAAATCTTTTTCAGCTTATGTCGCGATCAAGGAGTGCGGGCATGGGATCGCCATGCTAGGA
>JAJGRW010000494.1:0-125946 GCA_025461045.1 Carex parvula | reverse complement strand
AAATTAGTTTATTGTAGTGTAATTTAGTGTATTGTATTGTAAATAGATTGTATAAATATATCATGTAAATAAATTATATAAATAGTTAGAGTAATTAGAGTAATTTTTTGAGTAATTTAGTGTAAATAAATTGTAAATAAATTGTAAATAAATTGTAAATAAATTTAGTGAAATAAATTTAGTGTAATAAATTTAGCGTAAATATATTTAGTGTAAAAAAATTTAGTATAAATAAATATTTAGTGTAAATAAATTGTGTAAATATGTAGAGTAATTTAGTGTATAAATTTAGTGTATTTAGTGTAATTTTAGATTTTGTAGAATGATTTGGTTTGCATGTAGGGTAATCTTGCTCATAATTATTTTTTTAAATAAATGTAGAATAATTTAGGTGTTTTAGTGTAATTTAGATTTTTTTAGTATAATTTAACTTTGTAGATTTTTTAAATTTTGTATGTAGAGTAAATTAGCTTATGGAATTTTTTATGTGTTAACTAATTGGAGTTTTCTTATGTTGTAATTTTATTTATGTTGTAGTGCAAAATGTCTGATGAACAACTCTTGTTGCAATTGAGTGAAGATCAACACAAGATATCGATAGCGAATTCAACGCAGGTATTATTTAATACCGATTTGGATTTAAATTTCAAAATAAACTTGTAAGCCACAATTAATTTTTGTTGCTATGGAATTATCGTTCCAGCCTGATTATGCACTGCGTCCTGGTCCTTGCCGAGTTAGCGTTCGTTACCAACCTCGGATGAAAGAAGGTTTGGTGAATTTAGGCTTGTACCAGATGACGCAGGTGAATGATTGTCAGATTGATAAAGCGTTGATCACTGCGCTCGTCGAAAGGTGGAGGCCCGAGACGAATACTTTTCATCTTCCGGTGGGAGAGTGCACAGTGACATTGGAAGATGTCAGCTGTCTGTGGGGCCTATCTGTTACCGGTAAAATATTTTTTGTTACTAATTTATACTTTTGTTATTAATTTATATTTAATGCAAGTAATTTAGTGTAAGTAAATTCTATAAAAGTCTAGAGTAATTTATAGTAATTAGTGTAAATAAATTGTAAATGAATTTAGTGCAAATAAATTTAGAGCAAAAAAATTTAGTGCAAAAAAATTTAGTGGAAATAAATGTAATGTAAATAAAATTAGTTTAAATAAATTGTATAATACACAAATTTAGTTATAAATATCAAGTATATGTTTATCTCTAAAATCTATGTTTACAGGGAAGGCAATTGCTGGACGCACAGATGATAATTGGTCGCTTTTGATTGAAGATTGCTTAGGTCATGAGGTGTACGACGGTAATGAAGACGGTGGTGATGCATTTTTTCATTCACAGTGGCACAACAGAGGCAAGGTAGACGAGTATTATAGGATATCAAAATACTACATGCGCCTTAGATGGTTGAAGGACCACTTTAACGGAGACTTGACACAGTACACTCCCCAGGAGACCGTCGACCGACATACACGGGCATACTGCATGGACTTGTTTGGGTCGGTGATGTTTCCCGATGCGAACTCAAGTTCTGTCCCGATCATGTACCTACAGTTCTTAGATAATTTGGGACCGCTGGATGAGGACTACAATTGGGGAGGTGCTGTGCTTGCCTGCCTGTATCGCGAGTTGTCCCGGGCTTCCAGAAAGGTAGCGGCTACGATTAATGGTCCATTACTACTGCTGCAGATGTGGTCTTGGACTCGATTTCCTATAGGTCGGCCCAGACCCAAAAACGATTTACCCTTCGGCGGCGAAAACCTATTAGAGAGGATGGCTTTTGGTGCAAAATAGACTATTCCGCATGAATGGGATGGCAACCCTATTAGAGGTACATTTATTTAAATATGGATTTTTGAATATTTTTTTAAATTGTGTTTTTCAATATAATTTAAATATGAATTTTTGAATATTTTTTTAAATATGTATTTGTCATGTGTTCACAACTTAGGTACATTGCAATATCGTAACCAATTTGAGCGTCTGAGGGCAAATGTTGTCAACTGGTTGCCGTATGTGAGTTACGTGCTTCACCAACAACCTTGGCGCGGGGAAAGAGACGGGGGGATATTTATCTGTCGCGTGTGGTTGGTCCATTTTTGGGAGTTAGAGATGCATTGTCCTGAGAGGGTTTTGCGGCAGTTCGGTTTATTTCAGTCAGTTCCTCCGCCGGCACCACCAGAGTTTGGATATATGGAAACCATCCGCAAATGGACCCGTGCAAGGGGTTTGTTCGAAGACGGAGTCAGACTGGAGCACTCATTGGTCGGAATATACCGCGGCAGAACCCTTTTCATTTGCATTTTTTGGGTCCTTACGATATGGATAGGTACGAGTTATTTTTTGTTATGATAAGAATTCGTATATAGTGAATTTAGTAAATTTATTTTAATTGGTGATTGCAAGTATCCCGAGTATATGGAGTGGTTCTTTTTTTACAACAACGGCATGGCATCGCTTTATAAAATGCACAACAACGACCAAATTCTGAGCCAGCCAGTGCCAGAACCGGAAGGAGAAGTAGGAGATCTCGGGTATGTCTCAGATGCCATGGTGCAAGCTCGGATCGTAAGTATTTTAATTTTAATTTTAATATATCATTTCATTTTATTTATGAACTATCTTCCATTTTATCTAAGAACATTCTTTTTTTTTGCAGAGATTTCGCCAGTTGAAAGCGACCGCAAAAGGAATTGCGATGGTGAAGACACCCGGCCAGAAGGCTTTTGGACTCCTATTGCTAGAGCATAGTCGCGATACATTATCCGATCTTGGGCATATTGACCTGTTCAGAGCCATGGTCGAGAGAGCCGGACTTCCATTTGACATAAGCTGCATCGATATCAGCGATGATACTCTAGACCTGAGAGCAAGGGATGTAACGGTCGAAGTTCCTCCACCTGTTCACAGTGATGTTATGCAAGGAATTTACAACTCGCTTGAATCCATTATGATAGACGGAGTCAGACTAGGAGATGATGCGTCGCTATCAGAGCCAGCTCGACCCACACGCAAGAAAAAAGGCATTTTTAAATATATAGGGTCCGGCTAATTTGCTGCCGGCAGCATTCTGGCCAGCTGCTGCCGGGGGCATTTCGGCCATTTCTCGTGTTCAAACAACAAATCCGAACCGTTCAACGTGTTCTAAATATTAAAATCTACTTGGAGACCAAATTTTACATTTTTTGGAATTTTTTAGCTATTTATTAGGCCACTTTGAAATTGGCTGATCCGGGTGAACAGTGCAACAAAATTCTGGACCATGTGATCTGGAATTTTCAAAGTGGCTTAATAAATAGTAAACAAATTCCAAAAAATGTAAAATTTGGTCTCCAAGTAGATTTTAATATTTAGAACACGTTGAACGGTTCAGATTTGTTGTTTGAACACGAGAAATGACCGAAATGCCCCCGGCAGCAGCTGGCCAGAATGCTGCCGGCAGCAAATTAGCCGGACCCTATATATATACACATACTAATTTTTTTATCATCTCTTTTACTTGGAGCTTATAAAATAAAAATAATAAAGCTTTAATCTTTGACATTTCTTTCTTTATCTAATTCTTTTAGTTTCTTCTAAAAATAATTAAATAGTAGAAGTATGAGGGTTGAGCCATGAGGTCTCCCTTCATATGAAAACTATATTAATTATTTTGTGAGGAGGTTAAAAGAATAATGAAGTGACAATAAAAAAAAAATTTAATTAAACACAAGAGGTAGTAGGGTTGAGCCATGAGGTTTCCCCTATTATTCTCTCAACCTAAATGATCAAAGGGCTTATTTGTACAAAGGGATTGATTTCGTCAATAATTAGTGCATTCACATGCATGAATATTGGCAAAAATTAAAAACTATGTGCAAATAATGAGAAATTGAGGTCTAAAGCGTAAAAAAAAAAGAACATTAGCATTAGCTATGATATGTTATTTATGCTTTAAACCCATGATATTTCAATGACTCCCCTTTTGGACCCATTTGTGTATGGAAGAATATTTGATTTCCTAAGCAAATATGCTAAAAGAAATTAAATATTTCAAATATATATAAATGATGAAGGATGGAAGGTTTGAAGTGTAAACAAATGACAAGTTGGATGTTTGCATCTCTAAATCTAAGGAAATCTTATTAACATGTCCTTCAAAATATCAAAAACATGATTTTAAACAAAATCAGGGGCTTCCCTGCATAAAACCACATGTTGGCAGATTTTAGCATCATTTTGGAATTTTGGATTTTTTTTCCTTTTCCTTTTGTTTATTGGTACCAAAGATATAGCAACAAGGGCTATGAAAGTCCATGAAAATGATGTTTAATTCATGGAATTAGTTGTAAATGCTCTAAATCAGTCCCTAATACCCTCTGGAACAGTGGACCAATATCAAATTACAAAGCATGCACCAATGACACAAGAAAAGCACTCAAAAGTGTCAAAATGACCTTCTCTGGTAAACAGAACCTTCTGGACTGGTACAGGGACCAAAATGAAAAATGGACTTCACCATTAGATAGAGGACTTCAAAACACACAAAATGGACACAAAGTTTGCATTTTTCTGACTATATTTCGATTTTATACGAATTTTCAAAGTTCAGGTTCAAAAATAGAAAAATCAGCATTTAAATAAAAAAGGGGCTGCTGTTGGTAAATGGGCAGTACCGAATGATTAAAAAATCAAATCAGGAAATAAACATCCTAATTAGATAGAAAATTTTAAAATACACAAAATAGACATAAAGTTCATATTTTTCTTACTTGGTTTCAAATTGATATGAATTTTTAAAGATTTAATTGTTAAGTATAAGTAGAAATCAAATAAAACATATGTTATCTGCACGGATCTTAAAGAAATTGGAGGCCTTCAATTCTGGCGCCGGAATGAGGTTTGAATGGAAGCACGGGTTTTAAAGTCCAATGTACAAATCAAATAGCCTGCACGAATCTTGAAGCTCGGCCCATATCTTAAAGCCCAATACACCAATCTAAAAGACTCGAAAATCCAAATCTCAAAGCCCAGACAATAAATAAAATTATAAATCAATACCCTTTTTATAAAAGACCTCCTCTGATTTTTCGATATTTGCAGCGAAGTCCCTGTAAATTTACAAAAAGGTCCCTGACAGCATAAAACCCTCTCAAATAAGCCCTTGAAGGCCCAATTTTCACATAAAACTTTGTCTAAAACCCAAATCACAAATCCACACCCTTCCAGCTCTGTAAATAAGCCCCTGGAAAAACATAAATACTTACGAATAAGTCCTTTTCGGCCATAACTTCTTCATTTCAAGTCCAAATTGACTCAAACCACCTCCAAACGAACCCAAATCAAATTCTCCATGTTTCTAAATCAAAATTAAACATGTCCAAGGATCAGCCAAGTTCTGAAATGACGAAAATACCCTTGTCCAAAATTAAATGATTTCTTAATGTAATGTAAATGATTAATAAAAATGTAAATGAATATGTTATAAATCAAATGTAAACAAACATTGTACATACACCTCTCAAATATCCAAATTTCTATTTTAAAAATGCGATAAATATTATTTTAATGTGAAATCACACACACACACATATATCCAAATGCATAGAAAACCAAATCAAACCCAAACCCAATACATGAGTTCCCTTTTTAGCCCCCTTTATTTAATTCATAACAAATAGGCATAAATCCCGAAATGAACGAGGTATTCAGTATGGCTTGGAAGGGCCATCTGATGTAATTAACAGCGGGGGCTTGCGCCCGCTGGGAGTTAAACGTCCCCACAATCATTAAACTCTCTCGATTGACTGATTATGAATCGTAGGCCAGTCGAGGGTGAACCGGAAGGAATAGCAGAAAGAAAGAAATGAATGTTTCAAGTTCGATGTTCCTTAACCAATCGAGGGCATTGAACCATGAGACATTTAAATACATATGCACACATCTTCCACACCAGCTGTGCAACTTTCTGCGCCCTACATTTATATCAAAAGAAAGGCGTCGAAGTCTAGTTTTCAGATAATATAATTTGTATATACAAAAATATTACGGTTTGCTACAGTTTTGATGATTTGTAGACGGAGGTCAGAAACACTGAACGGATTGCAGCATGCTGGTCTGATATAACACATACCCGACCGGGGCCGACAACATCTTCGCGTACAAATTGCATAAACCAGCCCCAATTTTCTGAAGTCTCCTCTTCCGCAATTCCGAATGCTATTGGCAGTAATTGCTGTTCTGCATCATAAGCGCATGCCATGAATAGTTTTCCTTTGTACCTGCCGGATAGGTGTCCAGCATCTACACTTATAACTGGTCGGAGATATGGCCAGGATTGAATGCATGGACCGAAAGCCCATGCCACACGGGTGAAAATATGTTCGCCCAACGTTCTAGATGGTACGTGCTCAATTCTGTATTTTGTACCTGGGTTAGACCTCTGGATTGCACCGAGCATAGAAGGTAGCAGTTCATAAGCTTTTTCCCAAGAACCAAATAAATCAGCAATAGCCAGCTCCCTCCCTCTCCAAATCTTGTTGTATGAAGGCCCAACTGTTTTGTACTCCTGCCTAACTGCATTTCGACATGCTTTTATTGACATCTCCAGGTCCTTCTTGAGACTCGGTTTGATTATATCTGCAATCATCCTGGCAGTCATCTGACGACTATCTGCTGTACAAGTAGTACTGTAACAATTGTGCGCGTATGGGTTTGTTGCAATTGTCCAATTGCCCGTCTCAGTGGTTTTTGCGTATAACCTCCAAGGACACCCCTCCGCTTTACATATAACCATATAGACCTTACGATTGCTATGGGATTGTTGTAATTCTAAGTTATGATCCATGGCAAATCCACTCAACTTCGATTTAAGATCAGCTTTGGATTCAAATATTTGTCCCACCGAAAATGAACCGTCGGTTCTGGGTGGATAACCAAAAAATGTTTCATCCTTGTACGGCATCGGCACATCGTCATGAAATGCCGAGCAAGGATGCTGCAATCCCCGATTAATAAAAGGAATAGACGATTGCCACTCCTTTCTTACTTCTTCCATCCTAATCTGATCCTCAATTTCGGCCATTTCATCTTCCCCGACAACCGGCTCACCAGGGTCAGAGCTTGTGTCTGAGCCAGTATCATTATTCAGCTGGTCAAAATAATCATGCAAATCAACGGGGGGTATTTCGGTGGTTTCATCACAATGTATGGGTGAATCATTCACCGGTATGCCTCTGCTAGTTCCAGGTACACTACCCGGGTATGGGTCATAATTGGTCTGACTAACAACTGGTACTGACTCAACCACTAATTCAAGAAGTTTAAAATTCAATACCGGAGTGGCATTCTCAAGCACCATATGCCAGATCGTTTCGTGGTCTATGTTAAACAACTGGTATTTTTCTGCTGAGTAAGGTGGTGCCGTGTTCAAACGTGCGCTGATTGTTAGGTCGAACTCGCTAGGGAGCAAACGAATGCCAACATATATCTGTCTTCTTAGCTCATCAAGACTAGTTGAGTTAGTAGCAGGAAATGTGCAAGTCGGTGCGTCTGTAATTTCGCGTCTGTGGTACACATTTATTAATACTTGAGACATTTCCTGAACAAAAATTTCACGATTAACCTTCGATAATTTTTAATTTTACAGCAAAAAATATGATCATAATTGAAAAAAAAACTTACTACAATCTTCGGACGAACGCTAGAAACACAATGAAGGGTCCGATCTGTAATTTGGAAAACTGGAACTGTTCACACTGAAGAAGTACGAAGGTCTCGGAGAGAAATGAAGTTTTCTCTGTAAGTTCTCTCTGTCTCTGTCTCTTCTGTCTCTCTCTGTCTATGGAATAAATGATTGAGGAGAGAGGAGAAGGCTTTTTGACAGAACTTCGTCTAACCGAATAGCCAATTCGGTTTAACAAAATACTACAGATAGCCAACCAGAGATAAACAAATCACCCACCGATAGCATATTCGGTTAAAAAAAAAAATTAAACTCAAAACCGAATAGGGTATTCGGTTTACAATAAAAAATAAAAAAATAATCTAAACCGAATACCCTATTCGGTTTAAAATAAAAAATACAAAAATAATGTAAACCGAATTCGCTATTCGGTTTACATTAAAAAATTAAAAAATAATCTGAACCGAATAGCCAATTCGGTTTATAAGGGGTGTTACACTAGTAGTTACATAGTTCGAGATCTGTTTCTGTGAAAATCTGCTTAACCGAATAGCCTATTCGGTGAAGCAAAAAAAAAAAACAACTTAACCGAATAAGCAATTCGGTTTTTGCTGTTTTTATAACAAACGAAGCAATCATGTCGTTTCTTTAATTTTTATCATTTTAATTACTGTTTTTAAAAAAAATCCTCGATCCTTTATCTTTGAGGTAAAAAATTATGCATAAACTTCTAATTGTTATGTTAAGATAAAGAGGTATATAAAACATGTAACTTTAAATCCACAAGTAATTCTGCAGTCGGATTTCAAACCTGTGATCTCTCACATAAAAGTTACACAGAACGTTTTTTGTCATTATATCTAAATTTCTCTATTAGTAATTGGTTATTAAATTACTATTGAATTTTGCTAGTTCAAAACTCAATTGAATAATTAATTATGTTTATTTATAGTAAGACTTGATACTATATTTATTTAAAAGATAATTATTTAATTTTGCAACTTGATAAAATTGTCGCTTTTCTCTGTATTTCTATCACTTTCTCATTTTACATTGCCAAATAAAAAACTTCCAAAAGAAGACACTATCAGACTAGGAGTGTACAAAAAAACTCATGACTTATAACTCGTTCGGAATCAATTCGGATTCAACTCGCCAACAGCTCGAGTTGAAACTGACTCGAGTTCATTGACTCGGTTGTCTCACGAGTTGAATCCAAGTTACCTCCAACTCGGTTCAGAATCAACTCGGTTGACTCATTGACTTAGTAAACTATGTAATGTTTTGTTTTACTTTGTACTATTTAATTATGTATTTGCCACTGTTTCATTATGTAAAGTTTTAAATTGCATATTATTTTGATAAACTATGTACTATTTATTTTGTTAAACTTTGTTTTGATAATTTTTAATTTGATAAATTGTATACTATCTACGAGTAACGAGTTGACTCGAGTTGTTCGCGAGTTGAATCTAAGTTGGAGTTTCTAACTCGAAACTGAATTAACAACTCGGATTCAACTCGGCTCATGAGTTTACGAGTTGAATCCAAGTTGCCCTCAACTCGGACTCAACTCAACTCATGAGCAGCCTTGCTAGCTTTAGAATATATATAGTCAACCTACTATGTTATAGATGACAAAAGCTAATGACATTTCTTCCATTTATTTATTTATTTTACAGTCATCATCCAAGCATGCATATGTATTACGTGTACATATATTAGTTATATGTAGAAGCTAGCAAACTACTTGTTCCTTGTTTTGAAGGGAAAATGAGAGACAAATTTCCCTTGAAATCTTTCTTTTTTGTTTTGTTGTCCAGACAAAAACAAAGTAATTGTAAGTATTTGCTGTCTTAGTTGTATTCTTATCAATTTTTTATGGCTAATGCTCAGTGGCCATTTTGAATACATGCTATTGCTCTGTTTTATAACAACTATTTATTTTTTGGGTGGGATTTGTCACTTTGCATAAAGTCTTATTCAAACTTGGATCTAAAATTGTCTGATTTATGTTAAAATTTGCATAGATGATTTAGATTTATATAACTGTTTAAATTAATTTACATGAAACTCGACGCAAATATAAACAATACAACTATTTTGTTTTTCTTAAACATAGTTTCAAATCAAAATATGGAAAATATGCAAATTTGTCATATAAAAATATCCTTAGGTTGTTGTGCTCCTTAGGATGGAATGATAAGAATCAAGATGAAAGAGATGATCAAATTAGTTAACTTTCTCTACATTTTATTTTTCATTTTTGGAAAACTACCCTTACTTATATTTAATTAACTGAAAATTTAACAGTTTAACATGGCTGAGATTATTCAAAGGGACTAGAAACATTGCAGTAAACCTAACATAATTCTTAAATAAGTGCATACTAATGGAAATTGAGATAATGAAAGAACCCGTTGGATGCTAATTAACTGTAGCGGATACTGTTTGAAATTAATTAGCAAAACAAAAGGCTAAGGTGGTGAATCCAAAAGGCCTTTTATTAGAAGTTCATTATTCCCACTTGCAATAACTTTTATGTTTTCAAAAATAACTGTTGTATGATATTTTTTTTTTTTTATAATAGTCATGAATGTAAGAGTTCCAATACTGCCAGTATATTTAGTGTGATCAAATATCATAATTCTCGTTTGCATTTATCTTTCAAATTCCTGGATCAAGCTCTAATTAGTTTCTCATGCATAAACAAAGTAACATTCATTCATTAATTCTTGCCTTAATTATACTGAGGTGCATTGGGTAGAATAAGACGTAATAGTGCCTGTAAATCTATGTAAAATGGTTTTAATTAGAAATTCACAATTCCCACTTGCAATAACATTTTTTTTATATAAAATAACTATTGTATGATATTTTTTTGTAATTGTCATGAAGGTAAGAGTTCCAATACTACAAAAATTTAGTGTAATCAAATATCATATTCTATTTAGTATTTAAATTTTAAAATTTTAAATATTAAATCCAAACGGTTTATGTTGTTCTTTTCATAATGAATGTATCTATGCAATAATTTTCTTAGTTTGTTTTGAATAAGATCAGTATTCCACAAAATGACCACATCTAGTCAACATGCCACTAGAATTTGGATGCATATTAGAAGTACGTTTATATTAATTCTAGTGATGCATCATATTTTTTACAAAATGACTTACTTTCTATGACATGGTGTCCATAACCAAACTATTTTAATGCAATATTGTATCTTGGTGTGCATTAATTCCTTTGCTTATGAAAAAAAGAGAGTATATAATTCAGTTTACTTTGTTAATAGAGAGGAAAAACAGTTTGCATTAAGTATAGGTCCCAAAATACAATATATATATAATGTAAAATATTTTAGATGCGCACTACAATTATCTTATAAGATACTTTATATCAACCATACTTTAAATTTGAATAGATAAACTTTATGATTGGCATGTTTAATTATCACACAAGTATGACACATCACTATAACAAAGCCAAAGCATTACAACATACATGAATAATACAGCGTACATATTAATTATTATGCAGAACAATTATTGATTGCTTATATTAATTAATTAATAAAATGCAAATCGGACACCATGCAAAAAAAAAAAAAAAAAAAAAACGGTGAAAAGGAAACATGAAAATATTCTCCCAGAAAGTTGAACATTAATGAAAGCACAAATTGACACAAAATAATTAAAGGTTCTTTTTGCAAAGCACTTTGCATCCAGAATCTAGTACCCTTGTGTTGTGCTTATCTACGTGGGGATCCATATAGAATCACACTCATACATTTTTATATGTTAGCACTATTCAGAGTTTTATATAAATAAATCCAACAGATGAATCTACATAATTTTTTATTTTTAGAAATATATTAACTATTTTGTTGGATAGAAAATAGCTGGAAAAATAAATAATTTTATGAGAAGGACCGAATTATTGATACAGTTCCTCAAGATATGATTTGGTTTCTTTATACATTAATTAATACAGGTTCTTAAGTTTGATCATAGAAAATACAAAACCTAGAGGAACTGAAGTACTATTTTGGTTCCTTTAACATCAAATACAAACAGAAAACCTACATCAATGCATAAAGAAATTAAGGTAACACTTTAAGCTCTTTTTTAATTTTTTTATTTTCTGTGATCAAACTTAGAGATCTGCATCAATGTTTAATTTAGCTTCTTTAGAAATATCTAAAAGAACCGAATCAATGATTCAGTTCTTTTCATGAAATCAAAAAAGAAAATGTACTTCTAAAAATAAAAATTCTGCTAAATCTCTAGGGTATATTTCTCAGAAAGAGGGGTGGAAAAGGTAATGTTTGTTTATATCCACTTATATGTGAATAAAACTTTATAAAAGCTCAAGGCAACTACAACTATTTGATAAAAAGTTACAACTATGTCTTCTTCACATATATTATCTTACACAAAATTCCTTCTCCTTTTTAATAAGAAAAGGTTACAAAAATTAACCATCAACAAAAAATCTCTTTTATCGAATTTTTGTGTACTCTCTTTCAAACCATCACAACCTCTATTAGTCACCCGCCTAGTAGAATAGTTGCACAGGAAAAGGTACCAAAGATGCCCAAAATACCCCCATTCAATTCCCTTTCCCTTTGTACAAATAAACTCCACTATACCAAAAGTTGATGCCCCTATTCCGTTGTAACGGTTCAAAACCGAACCCAACAAGTCACAAAAACCGTTACATATTCCCTATTATACCCCTCCTTGACCCTTTGTAAAGCCCGTTATAACTAAGGTTTTTGTTACACTTCCGTATTAGTGTCCCCCACAAGCCCCTTCATCTCCTCATTTACTACCGCAATCTCAACATTTGTCAGTTTTCTAGCCCTTGATGCCTCCAACTCCCAATCCGTTCGTACTAAAACCGCGATTAGTATAAGAACCACACACGCAACTTGGGCCGAGAAAAGCCCGTACCACAGCCCGCTAAAGCCCACATTGGCCCCAAAAGCCAAGCTAACAGCCACAGGCAAACCAACTAGATAAAAAGAGAACAGATTGATCCTTGCACCGACAGCCGGCCGAGCTGTGCCACGTAAGACTCCACAGCCGGTTGTTTGAGGGCAATTTCCCAGCTCACATAAACCCATTAGAGGCATCACTGCTGACGCCAACCTGATGATGGATGCATCGTTCGTGAAAAGCCGGACCCACTGTTCACGGAATACAAGGGTCCAGATGACATGGATGACACCGATCATGAGTGCACATCCAAGGGCAACCATAGCTGCCATGCGGGCCCGGCTCGGCTTCCCTGCCCCAAGCTCATTTCCAACCTACAATTTCATTTCAATATATCATAAGACAGTAACTCAGCCAGCCAAGTTTTTGGATGGTTATTAGTGTGTAGCATAGACTGGTCCATGGGTATAAAGTTTCTTTTGGAAAGATTAATAAAGAAAAGGTACAAGTATCTGTCACTGGCAAGTGGGGACCACTAATTCCAGCTTTCTTTTAGAGATTGTCAGGTTTGCATTGAATAATAAAGACAAACGCTGACCATTTGGTAGCATTGAATACTAGAAACCAGTAGTCCAGTAACAATGCACACACTGGATAAAATTTCATGGACCACCAGAGGAATTCCCCCCTTGTTATAAAAAAACACATCCTGCTCTCATCAAAGTAAAAATATTCATAACCAATAATGTACTATCCAATGTACTTTTAGTAAATGCATCCTCTTGAATATCACTACCAAAAGCTTATGAGACATGAAATAGCAAAACATAATATGGGACGACAACGTACTATTAATCAAGTTTGAGGACCACCTAAGAAATTTTCCTATTCGTCAAAAACCGACCCGACCAACAATGAGTTGTTCTATAGTTATTGAAAGTTCTTGAATATTTATAGTAATTAATTATACTTACTCTGGTAGAGACGCATGCAGCTAATGCCATAGGCACGGTGTACATTAGACTAGTGGTTTGAATGAGCACTGCTGCAGCCCCCACAGCAGTGGTGGGGTCATGGAGGTATCCAGCTAATACCGTCATGATCTCGTACCACCACCATTCCAAACATACACTGAGACAGCTCGGCACGGCCAGTTTGACAAGTGGAGCGACCCCACTAGCCACTGTTGCAGGGGAAGCCCATCCACACCAGGTCAGCTTACACGTACCAGTCCACCACAAGTAGATTAGAAGAAACATTAGCATGTTAAAGTTTGTCAAAGCTGATGCAATTGCAACGCCTGGTACGCCAAGACCTAGCACGAATACCAGGAAGAAGTTGAGTGGTACGTGTAGTACCACTGCCGCTGCCGAGCACGCTGCCATGGGTTTAGTCACACCCTAAAAGGAAATTTCCCAACAAGTGAAAAGAATTTAATGCAATAAAGATGAAGTGTAGGGGGTGAGATGCATTAAGTTAAAAGTCAGTTTTAAGAAGTATTTACTATGAGCAAAGTACAATAACTGAGGTACATATATTTTTGTTAATTCGAGCGTCAACATGTAACTCCTCATTATAATTCTATAAAGACTACCAATCAAGTACGTAGAGTATGGTCCCTCATTTGAATCCTCGAAATATAGTAATTTAATATTAAACCATGGTCCCTCTTCATTTTAATTTTTCTAAAGATAGCAATTCAAGCACACAGAGTATAGTCCTGACCAACATATGTAGACCTCATTTAATCCCTCTCATAATTTTACCATAGTACTAGTAGTACCCAATATTATATATCAAGCCAATCATTTAACAAGATCAGAGTAGTATCGAATCCAATGTACCTGGGACCGCAAATATACCCGGAGGGGTTGAAGTGCTACGTAAGTTAATAAATCAGGTAGTGAGTACAAACAAAAAGATGCAGCAGTGGCTGTGATTTCTAGGTCTTGGCCGAGGCCCACCATGATGGGGCCCAGATTCAGCCAGAGAACAGAAATCGGCACAGCAGCAAGGAAGAGTAAAAGAAATGCTCTTTGGAGGGAGAGAGAGAGCATTTCATAGTTGCCCGAACCGTAAGCTTGAGAACAGAGAGGCTCAAGACCTGACGCGAGCCCGAAAAGAACTGAATAGCCGGTTATGTTGGTAAATCCTATTGAGAGGGCCCCACCTGTCAGTCGAAGAAGGTAATTTGGTTACGACTAACACAGAAAGCTAACTATAGATATTCTTTAACCACTTACTGTCAAAGTTATTACTAATTGTACCAAGTAAAACATTGTGTTTAGTCAATGAAGATACTAAGAAAAGGAAGTTTTGATCAATTTGGACTATAAAATCATAACAGCACTGCATATGATTTGTGCTCTGCATGAAAACAAAATTGCTCTGTTAACATCTTTTACTCCCCCAACTAACAAGCATCAAAACAGCAATTTTCTATACAAGGTAATATTTTGTTGCTAAAGTAAACAAGTTATATATACAGCTCATTAGAAGAAAAAGAAACAGACAAAACATAATTGCAATAAAATAGGAGATAATTTCCAAATTCAAACCCCACCCCCCCCCCCCCCCCCTTAACAGAGCAGTTTTGGCTCCTTGCAGCGCATGAACTATAGAACAATAAAGCGCTGCATATGGTTCGTTCGTTGCGTGAAGCCAAAACTGCTCTGTTAAAATGTTTACCCAAAATTTCAAGTTCGATTCCTATACAACCATAACCAGCTGTTCAATAAGAGTTTCATCTCTTACCAAACAACAGCTTTTTTCTTTTTTTGAGAGTGGGACCCACCTGCCAGAGCGAGCGGTCCAAGACGACCTAAGAAGAGAACCGAAACCATGGCGCGAAGAAACACAACACAGTTCATGAGCGTAATCGGCGCAGCCATGGACCATAACTCGCCGAGCTCCGTTAGCACTACTGGGTCGACGACCTTTCTATTGGACTTGTTGGTAAAATTGTAAAAATCGGAGTCTAATTCTTCATCATCTCCTCCCTCTTTTACCATAGTTTTGTTGGTCTTTGTTGAAATGGCCATTGTTGTCGAGAGAGATTGAGAGAGAGGGTTTTGAGAGAGAGAGAAAGCGAGAAGCTTTCTTTCCTTCTTGTATCAGCTGCTATGCCTTGTAAACGGTGGAGAGAGAGAGAGAGAGAGAGAGGTGAGAGCACAGTAAAAAGCAAAAAGGCTCTAGGGGTCTATATATAGGGTCATTTTTCACTTGCCACCTTATATTCTAATGATATTATAGAATATAAAAAGTACAGGGACGAACAGAAAAAAAGATTTTTAGTACAGCTAGGTACTGCTACTATGGTGGGGTCAAGATTTTCAGCAAAGGGAACTTTGCATTGAGCTGGATTATATACATTTTTAATCAAGAGAGCGGAGCAGGGTTTGATGGTAGGAGTGCCAACGGGTCGGGTATCTGTATACCGATATGATTTTAAATTTTAATTATTCGTATTCAAATAGTAGATATATATATCATATAATTTAATACATATTATAAAAAATCTATGTTATTCACTATTATAAAAAGCAAATATATATATTCATATCCGTTTAATATCTGATATATATCTATATTCATCTAATATATTCTTTAGTTTTTCTATTTTATAAGTTTAGGAAAAGTTTAAAACTTATTTACATTTACAATCTAATAAATTATATCTATAAATGGCAAAACTACTATGATTTATCATGTACTATCAACTATGCCATTCTATATCCTGTTATGGAAAAAAAAATTCTGTAGAAATTAATAAAAATGAAGAGAGAGAAACAGAAAGAGTACATTAGATTTTCATTAGTAGAAAGATCAATAAGATGTCTACCGATCCAAACTTTCCTATCCTTTTTTTTTTAATTTGATGAAATATTTCTATTATATCTAAATTTTAAGATACTCTATTTATTTTTGTAAAATCTTTTTATATTTTACTAGAGAAATTAAAAGAAAAAAATAATTTTAATAGATAGAATTCCTACCGATCCAAACTTTTTTATTTTTAGGATCAGTAAAAATCTTACCGATCTTTCTACCAATTAAAAATCTAATATACTATTTATGTTTTGTCTCTGTTTCTTTTTATTAATTTCTACAGAAAAAAAATTCTCCCCATGTTATTGTACAAATTACCTGAAAAAGAAATAAAAATATATATATAAACCTAAATGTAGATTTTTTTTTTGTGGCAGGATAGAAATAGAAGGTAATAATTACTGATAAACTGAAAGTAAGTGTGTATGCATGCCTAAATAATTATATGGTTTCTGCTGGATTTAAAATACATAACCATTGCTCTTCTTTTGAAATGATGGTGATAAATAAAAGATTTTAAATATACAAGCACTTGGAAAAATAATTTAGTTCATATGAAATATTTTGATCACACTCTTATAAATAAAAAATGTGACCATTTGAAAAATCTATATCAAATTTTTAAAGCAATAGGAGATTTTGTCTTAACATCTACTTATTATCTCTTATTCCATCTATTTAAAATTTAATCCTGACATATTGTTACAGAAAATGATTCCATCTAGAGGGACTGCTTTGAAATTTTGGGGTTTTATTGCAAAAATACCAAATATTATGTGTCATGAATTTTCAACAAGAGAGTGGTGAAAAATTCACCACTCACTCTCTGTATAATTGGCTTATGTCATGATATGGTGGTCTCATATAATTCTTTATAAAAAATAATTTTATGTATGTGGCTGGTTCACATAAATAAAAAGATAATCTTTTAAAAAAATTGGTCAGGGGACAGGGATGGTGCATACTATCCCTGTGTTCTAAAAAAATGATTTTGGACATAGAAATAGTGTGTGTTTTTTTTCTCTATATAACATGAAATTGAAATCTAATTAAAATATGAAAGTTCTAATATTATTATTTTGTTCAATTGTGGATTGTTGCCGTGATTTTTATTTTTATCCCAAAAAAAATATATTTTAATATAAATAACCAGGTTTTTAAAATATTTATATTTCTACCCAAAACGCTAGGAAATATAGCGTTCCGAATTAAAAATTCGGACCGCTAGGATTCCTAGCGTTCCGAATTCTTAATTCGGAACGCTATATTTCCTAGCGTTCCGAATTTTCAATTCAAACCGCCTAACCCGTTCAACATGAATAGACTATTAAACTATTAAACTTTCAAAATTTATCAACTGAATAGACTGAATAGACTATTAAACTTTCAAAATTTATTTAGACTATTAAACAATAATTAATTTTGAAAATCCAAACCGTTCAACATGTTCGAAATATTGAAATGTGCTTGGAGACCAAATTTTACATTTTTTGGAATTTTTTTACTATTTATTAAGCCACTTTTTCAATTGCTGATCCGGTGGTCCAGAAAATTTTACTGTTTTTTACTGTTTACCGTTGGATCAGTAATTGAAAAAGTGGCTTAATAAATAGTAAAAAAATTCCAAAAAATGTAAAATTTGGTCTCCAAGCACATTTCAATATTTAGAACATGTTGAACGGTTCGGATCGGTTGGTTGGATTTTCAAAATGCAAAAAGTAACCCGAAGTAAAGAGAGGGTTTTACTTTGCAAAGCACCGTAGCCTTACTCTTATTATATTATTATTATTATTAAGTAAGGATCGTCTTGTGCTTTAAATCGATGATAAGTTTTTATAATATAATTCTTTGTAATAAAAATAACTTTAGGGTTATCGGTGAATAAATTTCTAGGGTTATCGGTGAAAAATTACCATTTAATAAAATAATAAATGAAATTTTATATTATTTATAAGTTTTTATAATATAATTCTTTGTAATAAAAATAACTTTAGGGTTATCGGTGAATAAACTTCTAGGGTTATCGGTGAAAAATTACAATTTAATAAAATAATAAATGAAATTTTATATTATTTATAAGTTTTTATAATATAATTCTTTGTAATAAAAATAACTTTAGGGTTATCGGTGAATAAATTTCTAGAGTTATCGGTGAAAAATTACCATTTAATAAAATAAGAAATGAAATTAAAGTTATCAGTGAATAAATTTCTACGGTGCTTTGCAAAGTAAAACCCCCTCTTTACTTCGAGTTACTTTTTGCATTTTGAAAATCCAACCAACCGATCCGAACCGTTCAACATGTTCTAAATATTGAAATGTGCTTGGAGACCAAATTTTACATTTTTTGGAATTTTTTTACTATTTATTAAGCCACTTTTTCAATTACTGATCCAACGGTAAACAGTAAAAAACAGAAAAATTTTCTGGACCACCGGATCAGCGATTGAAAAAGTGGCTTAGTAAATAGTAAAAAATTTCCAAAAAATGTAAAATTTGGTCTCCAAGCACATTTCAATATTTCGAACATGTTGAACGGTTTGGATTTTCAAAATTAATTATTGTTTAATAGTCTAAATAAATTTTGAAAGTTTAATAGTCTATTCAGTCTATTCAGTTGATAAATTTTGAAAGTTTAATAGTTTAATAGTCTATTCATGTTGAACGGGTTAGGTGGTTTGAATTGAAAATTCGGAACGCTAGGAAATATAGCGTTCCGAATTAAGAATTCGGAACGCTAGGAATCCTAGCGGTCCGAATTTTTAATTCGGAACGCTATATTTCCTAGCGTTTTGGGTAGAAATATAAATATTTTAAAAACCTGGTTATTTATATTAAAATATATTTTTTTTGGGATAAAAATAAAAATCACGGGGATTGTTGGGCAGGGATTTTTGTGGCTGAGGTTAAGGTATTGAAAAAATACGGTGTGTCGTTACACACGGCTAAGGACACTGAAAAGTACGTCACTTTATAAGATGCTGCCTTGTCAGGCCATGTTCATGTCGTGTCTTTAAATTTGTTGTGTCCTAAATTTCATGAAATCAACACGTTCAAACACGATACGTCTTGACACGCATAAGACAGTATATCTTGACACGTCTAAGACACGGAAATTCCTCAGCCTGATCGAGGTTAAGAGATGCGTGAAGATTAATGCCATGTCATGCACCAACTGGACTCGTTGTGTCAGCTTGAACTCTTTTTTATGCAATTTCATTATTTGATGCAAGTGCCCCTCCTAATGCATTTTTTGTTATTATAAAATTGTGGTTGAGAAAGAACATAAAAAAAAAATTCCTAATTACTATATTTCAGTGTTTTAACGGTATGCGCTTGTCGGACGGTTATGATACCACCAAGAGATTAATCGGAAATAATCGAGAATAATCGGTCATAATTGGAAAAATCGGCCGATTAATCGGAAAATTCCTTGACGGTTTGGTCACCGCCAACGACTAATCGGCCGATTAATCGGAAAATTTCTTGTAAATATTAAATATTTTGAATAACGTGACTTTAATCTTTACTGGGTTCTAAATAACTAGTTATAGTTGCGCTATAGTTTTTTCAGATCTTAAAAGTTATAGAGTTATCAGCTGTTTCTTGTTTTCTCATAATTCTGAATAACTAATTATAGCTGCGAGTTAGAACTTTGATCTTTACTTAATAAAAAAATAAAAACTCTTAAATTTTGATCAACTAGGAGAAAAAAAAATATAAAGGAAAGTTCACAAAAAAATTGTGCCACACAGTTATTTAGTATAAAATTCTTATCAATCTAACACTTAAAAAGTAGCATGGGGGTACCTTTTTTGGTGACTACACCAAAAATATCTACTTTTCATGATTTGAGAGTATTTTTTTAAAGATAAAGATGAGGTCATATTTATTTAATTTTTAATATTCACAAATGTATCATTTAATTTGATTTTTTGAAGTTGTGGTTTCCCACAAAGTATTTTATGTGATCCTTGTACTTCTATAATTATAGTGTATATTTGACTAATGAGTAAGGATAATTTAAATATTTAAATGTACTTTAAAATTCTCAAAGAAAGTGTTTTAAGACAGAGTAAGCACCTCCATATTTTAAAATTTTAATATTTTTATTCTACTGCTTCACTAGTTATGTACTATGCAAAGATTTTTCTTTTATATTCTTAATTAATACTAGTTTATCTACTTATTTTCTTAATGTGGAGGGTTCAAATGCCTCCATTTCTTATGCCTCCATCGTGCCTCCATTTTTGAAAACTTTAATAACTCAAAATTTAAAACTTAAAAGTCAAAATAAAACCGTTGGATATGATCTACATTATTTTAGAAATTAAATGGGATTAATAATTTTATTATTTGAAATTTGAATTTTGAACTATTAGGAAAAATAATAATTGTGGTTACTAATTATGATGAGATACGAAAGATCTAGATATTGAATTCCTCCTCTTAATTAATTGTATAAAATTGCTTACAAAATATGTCAACAATCAACGATTTACAAATCCATACACAATAAATTCAAATAACTCGCATATATTTTAAATTCTCGGAACTAATAATTTTATAAATTATTTATTTCAATTATTGTAATTTTTCTAAGCACAACAATTTAGATATGTGCATATGTATTTACTTAATTATATTATATAATACAATATCCGTATCTGCTTTTAAATATGTGCAAATGGATCGGGATAGTGGTAAAACCATATCCGTATATGCTTTTATTTTTTGGATACGGATACGGATACGGATACAGATTGGATATTTGATGGATACGAATATGGATCGGATATTAAACATATACGTATCATATATCCCTAGATACATTTTTTTTTCATAATATACATTAAACAACATGGTATATATCTACTATTCGGATACATATAATCAAAATTTAAAACTATATCCATATCCGTATTCACACGAATATTTGGATATCCGATATCCATATTTAATTTTTGAATACATATTATACGGTAGGATAATATCCGATCCATTTGATGTTGTGTTCTAAATTTTGTAAAAATTAGTATATTTAAACACGACACGTCTTGATACGCCTAAGACACGGAACTCCTAATAGCATGTCAGCTTGAGCTCTTTTTGATGCAACTGGACCTAATGCATCTTTGGGTAAACATAAAAATGATAAAGTGCATTTAAACTAATTCAAAGAAGAAAAGGTCTGTGCAATTTTTTTTTTGAAAGTTTTTTTTAAGATAAAGATGAGGTCAAGTTTTCTTAATTATAAATATTCACCATGAATCTTCTAATTTGATTGTGAAGTAGTGGTTGCCCACAAATTATTTTCTGAGTGATCCTTGTACTTCTATACTTATAATGTATGTTTGACTGATTAGTAGTGATAATTTAAATATTTAAATGTACTTTAATATGATAAAAGAAAGTGTTTACAGACAGACAGAGTAAGCACCTCCATATTTTAAAATTTTAAATTAATATTTTATTCTTACTAATTCCCTTGTTATATGTAGTATATATACAAAGATATGTTGATATTTTTATTTAATTCTTGTTTATCTACTTATTTTATTACTATCAAATATCATTTAATGTGATTTAGTATGTACTTTGCTCTAGACTTGTCAAATTTAAAGGCTCAAAATTTCAACTAAATTAAAGG
This sequence comes from Carex parvula, assembly GCA_025461045.1. Taxonomy (NCBI): domain Eukaryota; kingdom Viridiplantae; phylum Streptophyta; class Magnoliopsida; order Poales; family Cyperaceae; genus Carex; species Carex parvula. Next base: position 103,851 of record JAJGRW010000494.1, on the reverse strand, counting down.
AATTTTGAAGATTGAAGAACTAGTTAATTGTAGTTAAATGATTTGTATAGTCTTGTTCTTACTTGTAAAGTGATACATTCATGTCAAAAAATTATACCAAAAAGTCAAATGAATAATATATTTGCTATGATTTATTTGCACAGTTAATTTCTTTTAACCTTTTAATCTTGTATAAAACGAACTAAAATATTTTACAATTTTTATGTGAATGGTATTAATTATTTTAGAAATTAAATGGTATTAATAATTTTATTATTTGAAATATGAATTTTAACTATTAGGAAAAATAAGTTGCGGTTACTAATTATGATGGGATACGAAATATATAGATATTGAATTCCTCCTCTTAAATTGTATAAAATGACTTGCAAAATATGTCAACCATATAATCAGCGATTTGCATATCCATGCATACACAGATAATTCAAATAAATAACATATATTTTGTAATTCCCCGAAACTAATTTTATAGATTATTTAATTTCAAATTATTATATTTTTTTTTCTAAAAAAACAAAAGGAGGGTTCAAATGCCTCATGTCTTTCTTGTCTCATTGTGCCTCATATGCTTTATTTTAATTTTTAAAGTTCAAATAGTCGATCCGAACCGATCAACATGATCTTCATATAAAAATTTGATTTCCAATCAAATTTTAATTTTTTTTTTAATTTTTACTAATTTTTTAGATAGTAACAAAATCATTATTTGTGGACCATAAAAAAACAACGATTTTGTATTTATCTAAAAATAGTAAAAAATTCCAAAAAAAAAATTAAATTTGGTCTCCAAGTACATTTTATTATGGATAATATATTGGTCAGTTCAGATCGACTCTTTGGACTTTGAAAAATAAAATTAAAACATACGAGGCACAATGAGACATGAAACACGTGAAGTGTTTAAATCCTCCTCAACCAATAATTTAGATATGTGCATATTCATTTAGTTAATTATATATAAACAACATTCGGAAATGAACAATTATGTTTTATGCATAAAAATTATACATGCATATATAAAATGTATCTACCATAAACTTTTAACAGCACATTTCTATATACATGTACCCCGTTTAACTCGGGGTGTTTATCGGTTCGGTTCGGTTCAAACCAACTAAAATAGACAAACTGAAGTTTTATTAGATTTCAAAAATCAGATCGAACCGAACTAAAATAGAATAAGAACCGAACCTTACAAAACATGATATTAATCATAAAATAAAAAGTTTTTTAGTTTTTTGAAACTTTAAAGATAATTTAAAAATTTTATTTGGTTCGGTTTTAATTGGTTATAAATCGAACCAAAAAAATTTATTATGTCATAATTTTTGAATTCTTTTAAATGTTTGATTCAGATGAGAGATCAGTTTAAAACTTTCAGTCGATTCGGTCTAACTGATTTTAAAATTTCTAAATCGAACCAAACTAAACCGAACTATTAAATAAATTTTAAAAATAAACCGAACCAAACTATTTAACCAAAAAAATAAAACCATTTAAATTAAACTCTCTCAGTTGAGTTTAAAACTGAAGTGAACATCCCTACCTATAAGGCTATAACGACACTATCTGTATCACAAGCATGGCATCCATCCTAGATTCCTAGTTTGAGAGAAACTATTAACTATGTACGGTTTTAGAGCGTCTCCAGTTTTAAACGAACTGGAGAAGACCCCCAATAGTTAAAAGGAATGTCAATAATGACAAGAAAGCCAAAGGCTGGAAAGTTTTGAACGGTTTTAATGGGGGCGGGGAGAGATAACAAAAGTGCAACAATAAAAAATCATTCAAGTGATATGAGGTGATTTTAAGAATGAGGTAGCACAATTGGTTAGAAAAAAAAAAAATTTAAGATGGTCAGTTACTCAAAAGTTGAAAGTATGATTTTCTCTCGACTTTACAGTTTTTATGAAGATTAAAAAAAATGACATGAGGTGATTTTGTTGATTTAAATACGTAATATAATTAAATAATATATTTTTATATGACATGACTAAAATAATGTAATTTAAATACCGAAATTCATCTTTAAAGGTATTTTTTGAAACTTTTGAAGATGACGTATATTTTTATATTTTTTTAACATGGTATAAATAAAAATTCGGTAACTAATCAGTTGAATATTTTTTATATTTTTTTAGTAAAATTCAGATCAAGCCATCCAACCGTTTTAACATCTACAAGAAATTTTCACATAGATTTTGAACATGTGACTTCCTACACAGAGAGTATTTATCTTTGTCAGTTACTACCAAATTGAAAACTAGTATTGAGCTATTTTTTTATTTTAAGTTAGTTCATTAAAAACAATCAGTAAACATTTCAAAAAATATAGAAATTTTCAAAAAACTTAGAAATATATAAAATAAACATTGTTGGAATTTTTTTTTTTTTTTGACAACTTGCAATAATTATGAGTTTGGTATTTGAGAAGTTTGGCACGTATCAATTCCATTAATTGCCCACGCTATAAACGCTGAAAAATAAAGTTCTGACCTTTGCTTTACTGGCCGTGCATTAATTAATCGTGTGTCCAGTTAAGTACTAGTACTATAGAAATTGTAATTATTTATAGGGGCAATTTCATGTAGACCCCTTAAAAACTTTGAAATTAAGTATTCCCCCTCTAAAGTTCATATTTACCTTTCTAAACTTCAAATATTTACCCATTTTATTGTCTTTTCTTTTAAAACTCGATTTTAAATTTATGAAGTACCCATTTTAATTTTTATTAAAAAAAACTAAAAACTAGTAACATGTTTGAGAAAAATATCAAATCTTCTAATTGGTTGGTTTTCAAAAGTAATTGGGTCATTTCTCTATTTCTGATGCTTACACAAACATATACCTAAATGTCATTGTGTAAACGTCAGGAGTAAAGATATTACCCATTTTCCCTCCAAAACCATGAAATTAGAAGACTGCATTTTTCTAAAACTGGCTACAATTTTGTTTTAATAAAGATTAAAATTGGTACTTCATAAATTTAAAAATGAGTTTTAATAGAAAAAAAATATTAAAATGGGTAAATTAGTATAATAAAAAGTAATAATAACATTAAAATGAGTAAATTAGTAAAAAAACATTAAAACGGATAAATTTGTGAGTTTCTTAAGTTCAGTAAAGTAAATATGATATTATGAAATTTAAAGGGGGAATATGTAATCTATGTTTTCAAGAGGTATACATAAAATTCCCCTTTATTTTTTAATTGTTGGAGGTTACTTGGTTGGTAACAGTGTAAAAGAGGGATTGATAATCTACTACAGGAATTGTTACAGGAAGTAAGCTTCAAGAAGTACAGTTTGGTTTGCTAACATAACACTAAGTTTGGTATAAAAAGTAATAATAAATCAAAATTAGTAAGTTAATTTTTTTTCTGCATTGTTCATAATTATATATATAATGAAGAAAAAACGTAATATGACATGATGTGACAAATATATTGCGACGTAATGTTACGTGACCGACACATGTCACGTGACTGATATATTTATATAATTGTTGGAGGTAACTTGCCTGAATTTTTTTTTTTGGATTTTAAGTTAGTTTAATTGAAGAAATATCAGAAAACTGTTAAAAAATGCAAAATAAAAAATAAAATAAAGAAATAATGTTGGAAAAAATGGGTGTATTATTTTTAACAAAAGAAAAACATGTCCCGTGATCAACACACATGACATAACATGTTGTGTCATACTCATGAGTCATGATATGTTGTAATAAAACATGTAAGTATGTAACAAATTAACATGACTAAATTTCTTCATGTGTGAAATAAGGAGTGTGAATCAATTCATGACTTAAGTTCCAACACTGAACATTTCTTTAAATTAAGAATTTTCCTCCCTCCTCTCTATATTTTCCTCCTTTAATTTATTACCTTCAACAAACCTAGCTATCTTGCTATAGTGAAAATTTGTTGTCAAACATTGACTCCACTTCATATATATGAGATGGCTATATTTGGATTTTGTGCCAATCCTCTTCTGCTAGGAAGACTTCTGTTAAATCTTCAAAGAAAGGGTTGGTATTGAAAAAGATTAGAAGGGATTGATTATACAGAAGAAAACAGTGGGATACAAGGACATGCAAAACAATAGCAGCCATGTCAATTAATTGATACGTACCGGACAAATTAATTAAGAGCTAGCTTGGTGCCACATTATTGGCAGCAGGTACACTTCATTAGTTGATCGCCATGAATTGAATTCAAATATTTTATGTCATAAAAAAGGGATGGCATTGGCAGGGGAGCAAACCTATCAATTAGGATTTAGGGGTGAGCCTAATATTTTATGTCAATGCACAACCAGGTTTAAGGCCCAATTCTAAGATAAACAATTAACAGATTTAGTGGTAGGTAATGGTCCAAAAATTCTTTTTTAGTAAAAATTGGAGAGCAAGCTATCTAACTAGAGGAGGGATCCACTTACAACAAATTTGAGTTACAACAAAGTTACAACATTCATTTTTTTTATTTTCAAAGTCCAAATCGTCGATCCAACCGTTCAACATGATCATCTAAATAAAATGTACTTGCATATCAAATTTTATATTTTTTTGAATTTTTTTACTATTTATTAAGATGGGTACAAAATTCAATGGTCTAAGTATGGCTATTTTTTGTAAAATACTTAATAAATAGTAAAAAAATTCAAAAAACTGTAAAATTTGATCTGCAAGTACATTTTATTGTGCAGATCATGTTGAACGGTTGGATCGACGATTTGGACTTTGAAAATGAAAAAAATGAATGTTGTAACTTTGTTGTAACTCAAATTTGTTGTAAGTGGATCCCTCCTCATCTAACTATTAAATATCTATAAATAATTGTTTCTTTCGGGTTTCGAACCTACGGCCTCTCATACGGAGCATTATTTTTGCCACTAGACCAAAGATTGATTCTCAGTGGTCCAAATAAATTGATGATGCATTACTTCTATTCTATCATGCTTAATGCAATAATGCCATAAAAAAAAAAACCAAAGTTAGAAAAAACAAAATTAGATAGAAAAACAAAGCATACTTTTGTGATGTCTTTATTTAATTTGGCCTTATGCTTATTAATTATTTGTTCGTAGTTCCTGTGACATGATCTTTGACAGTGGGATATTTTGTGATGTCGGTCCGGGTTGATATTTTGGGATGAGTGAGGCTATGGTACTATGCATAGCACGGATGATCCGTGCTACGACTCAATATTTGAATTTTCAAAATTCTAACGGTCGATCCAAACCGTTCAACATGATTATAAAATGAATATGTACTTGCAAACCAAATTTTACATTTTTTCGAATTTTTTTACTATTTTTTTAGATAGGTAGAAATTACTGTTTTTGGATGGTCCAGAATTTTCAGATCAAGTGATTTTCTACCTATCTAAAAAATAGTAAAAAAATTCAAAAAAGTATAAAATTTGGTTTGCAAGTACATATTCATTTTATAATCATGTTGAACGGTTCGGATCGACTGTTAGAATTTTAAAAACTCAAATATTGAGCCGTAGCACGGACCAAACCGTGCTATGCATAGTACCGTAGCCTCACTCTTTTGGGATTGTGATGTGTGTTTTAATGTTATTGAAAGCAAAGTAAAGTTCCGTTTCCAAAATTTTTAAATCAGGGAACTTTCAATCTATAAAAATAATAAATTTGAGGTTACCTGAATTTTAGCAAAATTTGTCACTCGTCAATAGCCAATCGCCACTCATCACAATAGTCTTTTTTTTTATATTTTTTTTTTGCTTTTGAGCGATTTTTTTTATAACGATTTATTCGCTCTGCTAAATCTCAAATTGCAAGACTGAATGACGAATTGGGAACAATTTTTCATTTTTGAGTAGTGATTTAATAGTTTGATCTCGGCCCAGATGAGATAAACCACTAACCGGGTCTGAGGTCCAATAAAGAGGTAAGCAATTAACAGATTTAGGGGTCGGTAACCAGTCCAAAAAATTACAATTATATCCCCCAGGACTGAGGAGGGAATCTAGGGGTGCAAACAAGTCAGATAATATCTGTTCGTATCCGGATTTATATCCAAAAATTGAATACAGATATTCGTTATCCGAATATCCGTACATATATGGATATGGTTTTGAATTTTAATTATCTATATCCGAATAGTAGATATATACCATATAGATCAATATATATTATGAAAATATTTATATATATATATAGTACGGCTAACGCGCTTCCTCTAGTATATTTAACAATATGCTTCCGGCCTCCAAAATTGATCGAATGAGCTTCAAATGACAAATCCAAACCGTTCAAACCAATCTTCTTACCGAGAGCTTCGTTTCCATATAAAAACAATTAAATTTCGAATTTATTTACCATCAAGTCAAGCGGTCAAAATATGAAGGATTTTGTGCGTATTTTAATGCACTATTTTGCTCATTTTTTTTACCACTTGACTTGATAGTAAATAAATTCGAAAATTAAAACTTTTTATATGGAAACGAAGCTCTCGGTAAGGAGATCGGTTTGAACGGTTTGAATTTGTCATTTGAAGCCCATTCGATAGATTTTGGAGGCCGGAAGCATATTGTTAATATACTAGAGGAAACACGTTAGCCGTACTCTCTCTCTCTCTCTCTATATATATATATATATCTACGGATATTGAATATCTGATATGTATCTGTACGTATCCGTCTAATATCCGATCCGTATCCGTATCCGGAAAATAAAAGCGGATCAGTATATGGTTTTACCACTATTCGATCTGTATATGATCCATTTGCACCCTTATGAGGAATGGTGCACTGCTTTGGTATTTTGGAGATGTTTATAAGTGAACAGTTAGCGCTTAGGTACATTTGGATGAGAGTTATAATAGCTAGAATAGCGAAATTTTAGAATAGCAAATGAGAATAGAGAAAAAATAGTGATTTTCATGTAAAAATGGTGCTATTCGGATTAATAAAAAATATTGTTTGGATTGTATATGTGAATAGCTGTAACCAATAAAAAATAGTATTAACAAAGTGTTAATTAAGATGAAAGATAAGCAAGTGGGATCTCAAATGAATTGTCACGACGTGGAGATAGCGGAAAGTGGTATCAAATTTGTCATTTCGGGATTGTGTTGGTGGAAATCTAAAAATGAAATATTTTTTTTCTCTCATTTCACATTTCCGAATAGTAGCTATTCCAACATTTACAAGGAATAGAGAATAGCAGCTATTCTAGCTATTCTGAATAGCAAAAATATTATTTGGATGCACATTGCTATTTCGAATAGCTTCTATTCTAGAATAGCCTCTATTCTTGCTATTCTTGTGTCATCCAAACATAGCGGAATTGGAATAAGTTTGTAAAGGTAGTCATTGTAACTGGTACCAGTGTTGTAAATAACGGTATGCGATCGTTGAACAGACATAATACCGCCAAGCGATTAATAAAACATAATCGGTCATAATCAGCTAATTAGTCGGAAAAATCCGTGACAGTTTGATCATCGCCAACGACTAATCGTTTCGGACGTTTTTACAAAACTGCCTGATATTAGAGAAATTAATGCCCTGTGTTCAGTTTATTCATTAATTGAAGTTTCTGCAAAAGCAACTGTCATGCTTCATGCCATAATAACCTCAAGTCCAGAAAAAAAAAATGAAAATGGACAGAAATAACAAAAGCATTAAGTGGCTCTGTTTGGGGCTGGGTCTGATAAAGGCTCAGACTTGACTTGGGCTCGGACCACAAAGTAACAAAACTTTGCTGTGATGTCTTAATTTAATTTGGCGTTATGCTTCTTATTTGTTTCTAGTTCCTGCGGTATGCGATATTTTGTGATGTCGGTCTGGTACAGGAACGGAATTAGATTTTTAAAATATGAGGATCAAATATATATGAATTAATTATATAATTTTTTTTATAAATAATAAAAATTAATTTCATAGTACCATAATATTTTACTTTAAATTATAAAAAATTATACATAAATAAATTAATTTTGCGTCTGGTTTGGATTACCATTTTGGAATTGTGATGTTTGTGTGTGTAGGTTGAATTATTTTTAGTCTATTTTGTGATGTCGGTCTGGTACATGAACGGAGTCAGATTTTTAAAATATGAGGATCAAATATATATAGATCAATTATATAAAAATTTTCTATAAAGAATGAGAATTAATTTCATAGTACCAATTTACCATAACATTTTACTTTAAATTATAGAAAATTATACATAAATAAAAAAAATAGAGATCAATTGACCCCATTACTTGTACTTAATTTCGCGTCTGGTCTAGGTTACTATTTTGGGATTGTGATGTTTGCGTAATTTCGCATCTGGTCTGGGTTACTATTTTGGGATTGTGATGTTTGCGTAATTTCGCATCTGGTCTGGGTAACTATTTTGGGATTGTGATGTTTGTGTAATTTCGCGTTTGGTCTTGGTTACTATTTTGGGATTGTGGTGTTTGTGTGTAGGTTGAATTATTTTTAGTCTATTTTGTTTTTTTAAATGAATAAAAATATTTTTTTGTTTTAAATGTATGACAACTCTCTGTCTATTTTCTAAATGCACGTGTCATGTTATTTATTATTTTCTGTCTATTTTCTAAATGCACATGTCATGTTATTTATTATTTTTAAACCTTGGCAACGGCTGCCTAAACACATATATGTTGATTTCGGTTTTTCATAAAATATCCTTAATTCATTAAATTTTTTAAGAATATGAATTTTTATTTATAAATATAAAATATTGAGGTGTGAAACCACTATATTTCAGAGGTGAATTAAAAAAGCTTAGTAATATCATAATATATATATCCACTGTATTTTGCAGAGAACTAAGAATTCTGTGTAAAATGATGCCTCATCGATTTTATTGTCACATTTTCATGTGGTGTCTCGGATGAATATAATTAGTAAATTACTATCCTTGTGTAATATTAATGTTGGGAAAATTTTCCCACTATATATATAATTTTTTTTAAAAATAGTAAACGGATTCATCAGTTCCATTACTAAATTATAAATCATAAATATTTTAAATAATGCTATAACATATGAGGGTATTTTAGTCATTTCGTACTAAACAGTTGATCATTAAATATTAAATTAATTGTTAAAGCTAGGTCATTATCACAAGCTGTATTAGTTCAGAGAAGACTCATGTTTCACATCAATTGATAAAAATTGTAAAATTGGTCTAATGCATGTCATGTGGAGCTGTTTGATTCACTTTTAAGATTTGTGTGTATCATTTAAGATTCGTGCATAATAATTTTACACGAATCATATGCAAATCGAACAACTCCGACCGTATTTCAGACCGATTTTGGGACTGTGTGGGGTGAATGTGTTTTAATGTTTCATATCGAAGTCATTCGATTCACTTTTAGAATCTGTAAAGATCAATTTTACATGAATCTTAACAGAAACCGAACAACCTACTATACATCAGACTAATTTTGATCCGGTTTCATCCGTCCTGTGCTTGCTTAACTAATAGTCTAATTCCAACAGGCTCGGTCTGTTTTCAATTTTCAACTGTTGGGCCCTTAGATTGAAACTGTTGAAGTTGAAAGGCCCATTCAAGTCTATTTCAAATCCTTCTCTTCTGACAATACTCGCGAATCACGGTACTCGTCGATAGGGGTGAAAACGGGTTGAAAATTATCCGACCGTATTCGCATTCGTATTCGAAAGTTAAATACGGATATATGATACCTGAATATCTATGCAGATATAAATACGAATATGATTTTACCACTTGTCCAATCCGTATCCGATCTGTTTGCACCCTTGCTCGTCGATTTTGTTCCATCACGTCATAAATTCACTAATAAGTTTAAAGGACAATAGTTTATGTGTAAGAAGCCGCAGGATTAAAATCTAAATCATATTTTCTTTTATAATATTGTATAAAAAGTCGTAAATTTGAAATATGAATAGAAATTTTTTATATAATAAAATTTGAAAGACTATACCTCTGTCTTTTTTTTTTAAAAAAATTAAAGCTTTTAGTATTTGGTACAAACTCATGTTGAAAGGGAGAAATTTTGGGTTCGATGGGCATCGGACTCAAAGTGAGTTCGACAGATTCGCCTCACCGTCCGATCTGCTTTAGAATTCGCACCCGCAACCTTTGCGTCTGCTTTAAAATTCGTACGCACAAATTTTGAAATGGATCGGATGGTTCCGAAACCCATCGACCCAAGCCTTTCTCATGTTGAAAAAGCTTTTAGTATTTGGTACAAACTCATGTTGAAAGTCGGTTTATTTCGATTTTTTAAATCTATAATGATAATATTTTTGTTCTAAATGTTTGAAAACTCTTTGTTCATAATAAGATCTAAACATATATGTTCATATTTGGTTATGCATGAAATATCCTTAATTTATTGAATTTTCTTATTTATAAATATAAAATATTGAGATGCGAAACCGCTATATTTACTAGTTAATTAAAAAAGCTTAGTAATATATATATCCACTGTATTTTGCAGACGAACTCAGAATTGAGTGTAAAATGATGCGTCATCAATTTTTATATATGGTAGCATGCATAGTGACAAATGAATAGTTCGGGTTTGTTTCGACAGAGTCAAAAATTCATGATTCGAGAATGATTGGGTACCACAAGAAACCCAAAAGAAAAGAACTGAAAGAGAATTAAAAAAAAGTTTCGCGTTTTTTTCACAAATAATTCGTGATTCGCATTTTATTCACGAATAAACTGTATTATACATTTTTTTGCGTTTTATTCGGTGTTCAGTTCGGAAACATAAAAAAAACGAATTAAATATGTCATAAAAACGAATTAAATACGAATTATCGCGAATTATGTTACTGGTAGCATGTACCAACATGATACAATATGATATAATGCGCCATTTCAATTTAATTTTTATTGTCACATTTCCTGGTGGTGTCTCAGACATGAATATAGCACAGTTTTATATGGGTTATGTCACTATAAAATTAATAAGTTATTATCCTTGTATTTGTATAATATTAATGTAGAGGAAATTATCCCACTATATATATATTTTTTTTTTCTTGTTAAAATAGTAGATGGATTCATCAGTTCCGTTACTAAATCTGTAAATCATGAATATTTCAAATAACACTATAAACATATGAGGGTAATTTGGTAATTTCGCCCTAAAAGTTTATCATTAAATAGTAAATTAATTGTTGGTAGTCATTATCACAAGACACAAGCCGTACACATTTTACCTTTTTCATTTATTGGAAAACATAGACATTGACCCGTTTCAATCTTGATAGAAGATTGAAAGCTACATAACATAGTATGACCCGTTTCATGGGGTAGATTTTGAACCAGATTTTGTAGCAAAATCATCAAATAGAAAATGACCTGATTAATTCCCACATTTATTCTTTATTTTTTTCAAATCATTTATTTAGATGATTTTTTAGTCCCAGGTCACCGTGAATTCATATCAGATATTTCACCGTTCGTTATATATTACAAATTTTATGCAAATGTTATGCATAAAAAATTTGGACCGAATTAGTCTGCATTCTGATCATATGGTTCAGATTCAAACTCAAACAAGAGGATTTGGACTCGTACAATCAGAAAATAAAAGAAAATAAAAAGTCGGTTTGTCTTCAGCGGACAAATATTTTCTATAGTACCGTACGGGTGGGGGGCCCACTACTTTACGGCTCAGATTAACTCAAAAATGGTGCCTATTCAGAAACACAGAGAGCTACTATTATTTGTGCAAAGTTAAAAGAACGGTCCGGATCTAATTACTCCGCGGAACAGTACCTCTGTTGTACTCAGAGGATACGATTCCGTCTTCAACTGAATTTTTTTATGCATAACATTTGTTTAAAATTTGTAATATATAGCGGACGGTGAAATATCTGATATGAATTCACGGTGACTTGGGACTAATCAACCTAGATTGTACGTAGCAGGTTTAAATGCTTTTATCATCAGATTAATATCAATTCAACCTGAATCTGAGGGAATAAATTATAAATCCGGTTTAAATGCTCTTCATTAATTAGTATTTATTAAATGCTCTTCATCAATTACCTTTGACTACCAGTCAACGACAATAAAATCATGAATTTATATATATAAACTCAACCGTTCTATATTTCTCTCTCTTCTCAATAATCAATTCCATTTGAAGACTATCACTTCTTCATCATTTACTGAAGGTACTCTTTTGCCCCTATTATTTTGGAATTTGGATTGAGGTAAAGATATTGACAGAGCTGGTTTTAATTCATACAATGCTTCGCTCATATACTTTTTCATTTTGTCTCTATTGGTAATGCACTGCGTGAATTCAAACTAGTTCTGTTAATATCTTTACCTAGAAATCAGGTTGCATGTTCTATTTTGTACAATGAAGTAGAAAAATTAAAAATTCAACAAGCCATTTCCTTCAATGAAATTGAAAATTCAGAAATATATCAAATTTAGGAAATTCTGTTAAAAGTAATTGGTCACCTCTTACCTAGTGCTTGTACCTTGAATAAAGAGCAATAGATTTCTCTTTTAATCTACATACACACTCACATGCTCAGCACTATCTATCCAGAACTAAAAAATCATTCAACCCCAGTATGATAATTAGTGGAGGGGGATAAAAATTTTGGACGAGACATTAACATAATATTATAATTATTTTAAATATTTAGTATATTTTTAGAATTTTTTTCTAAGAAAAACATAGAAATAGAAGTATATTTTGAGGAAAAATTTCAGGCATAAGTAAAATTTTATACTTTTTTGAAGCACAAGTAATTTTTATAATTTTTTTTTTCAAATATAATATTTTTTTGAATAAAAGGCATAAAGTCCGTTTCATTGAAAAAACATATAGTTCTTACATTCTAAGGTAATCAACCTAACCCCCAGATCATATCTCCAACTAGAGAGTAGTAACCAGCGGCGAATCCAGAATTTCAGAGTAGAGCACTAATCGTTTCGTACCTGTTCGGCACTGCATCCTTAGAGCTCCTTTGGCCTTAATCTTCCTTAAGTCAGCCGAACGGTTGTTCCTTAGACTGGATTAAAACACTTTCTTAACTGAAATGCTCAAGCCAACCCTGACCCTTCCTTAGGCGAGCAGCCTCCTTAGGGACTCCTTAGCTTGTTATTTCGGACAATTATACCCTCCAAAAGGTCAGCTCCTTAGAGCATCCTTTAGCTTTTATTATTTTTTATTTGTTTCTTTTCTTTAGCTGGCACAAGAACCTAGGTACGGGATAGAAAACTGTCTCCTCTTTCCGGCCTTGATTGTCAAATTACATGAATAAAAATATTAAGTGTAATTTGGTCTTTCAGACAACAATATATATTTTATTCAATTTAAGCTTTTATTTTTAATCTTTCATCAGCCGAACAGATACTTCAATCTTTGTTTTCTTAAGTCGCAATGCTTTAATCTTAGTTGCCGAACAGGTACTTCAATTTCAATCTTTGTTTTCTACTTGAATTAAGTCCCCTAATATTCCAATTAAGCAGCTTCATGAGAAACCATGATTTGGCCCTCTAGAATCTCTAAATCCATACAGTATTTATGATTATTTCTCCTTAATTTTTCCTGATGTATGATGAAGCATACCTTCAAAATTGGATCTATCCATAGTTTGTATTTTACTAACTAGTTATTTTTGATGATCCTTATCTTTGTCTAATTGAAAATCATACACATAAAAAAGAGCAACTACTTCCATTAAAAGGAAAATTGGTAAGTAAAGGTATACCTTTGCTGCTGAAGCCTCCTGCATCCATCTGAGATACCCTTTCTTGTGCCTTAGTCTAAAATAGACCTAGCTCCTCCTTGCACAACCAATCTAACACTCCTTGGAGGTTACCAAGGGCAATAGTCCTTCCAGACTGAGAAGACTGTCCCTTTACTTTTTGGGTTGAACCAGAGGTACCCCCAGCAGTACCTGAGTTTGTTTTACCAGTACCGGAATTACCAGACCCTCCAGTACCAGAATTACCAGTACCAGTGGGGCCTGGGGGTCTTTTGTTGGGTTTATCCTTGTCAGACGGTTGGACCTGCCGGGTATCCTTCCTCAACTTGGAATGTGACATCAAATCGTGAAACATACCCGCCCGCATCAGTAAATGTCATCCAGTAAGTAGGAGGGATGAAAAAAAACATAATATTAGAAGTATATTTTTGAAATTATTTTTGAACTTGCCCGTCTCTGACTCCACTTGACTCCACCCCCATGAAAAATAGTAGTCACTTATTAGATTTCGGAAGGAAATATAAAAAACCTATCCGAATTTGCTAAGGACTCCCTACTGCTATTAATAGTTAATACACAATGACCCCTTTACCCCCAACCCTGAACATAGGCGGAAGAATATCCCTACTGTACTTAAGCGCATCAGGTTAGTCAAAGCCAAACCAAAATATTTTTGGGCATATTTAGAATACAGGGAACCCTCTTTTTATAAAGTTTTATTCACATATAAGTGGATATAAACCAGAATTGCTCTTTTTAGTCTAGTTGTTGAATTAAAGTTTTGAAATACTGGAGACATAAAGCTCTTGCAATTGAGCTCAACACGAATTGCTTAGTTTTTGACAATAGGCACAAAATAATAATGAAGTTGCATTCTTTTACTATCACTCATCCACTTAACTTACTCAGGCACATTAAAATATTTTTGTTTCTTTGACATATCTCTGTGAAATTCAACAATAAATTTTGCTCCTGCATTGGCAGTTCCATATGGCTATTTGATTTACTAACTTAATTCAATTACAGGTTTAATTGGTATTTTCTGGTTAATTAAATCATGGACAGAGATTCATCTGAGCTAGTTTTAACAAGTGAGAAAGATAGGGTAAATACCGGCATTGTGCAAAACAATGATTCCGGTACCACCTTGGATGCAACCTTGAGTTATTTGAGCAATATGCTCATGGAGGAAAACAAAGATGAGGAGGATATTGTTGTTAATGAGGGGACAGCTCTCCAGGACATGGAGAAATTTTTTGCTGATATAATCGGTCAAAAGTACCCGCCTTCCGAAGATAGTTCCTCGATTCGGTACCAGACACAATCGGAAAACTACCCAATTTGTACCAATGAACCATTGCAAGAAAAAAATAATTCCATTTTAACAAGCATGCCGGCTTTCGAGTACAATAAAGGAATTGAGGAAGGAATGAAGTTTCTCCCGAGCATCGAAAATTTAATGATTGATTTTCGAGAGAAAAAACTAGCACTTTCTTCTCCACACAGTTCAAGTGAAGAAGAGAATGATGATCAGGGATGTGTGATTAAGGGGTCTAATGGTAAAAAGAAATTGGATGATAATGTGAATTTGGAGCTTTCAGAGGGACGAAACAGTAAAATTCCCCTGGCGTATTCCGACGAACCTGTCAGAGATGAAAAACTGGATGAAGTGATCCTTTACTATGATGACTATTTCGAAAAGGTTGCCTCTGTTCGCGAAGGAAGCACATGCGGTGAGAAGGAAGTACGAGAGCAATATACCGATTTTAAAGATCTTCTCATAAGTTGTTCTCATTCAATAGCCGCTAATGACTACCAAGTGGCCAAAAATATAATAAAAGAGATAAGGAAGCAAGCTTCTCCCAGTGGAGATTGGAACCAAAGACTTGCTCTTGTGCTTGCCAATGCTCTCGAGGCCCGATTAACCGGGACCGGTACCGAGGTGTATAATCGATGCATTGCGAAAAGGATTTCAACTTCTGACATTGTAAAGGTGCAGTATCTATTTATGACAGTAACTCCTTTCTTGAGATGTACATATGCTGTTGCTAAAATTACTATCCTCAGATCAGTGAAGAAAGCATGCACGTTGCATATAATTGATTTCGGCATTGATTTTGGTTTTCAATGGCCGTGTCTAATCCAGGAATTGTCCGAACAGAAGGGTTCAGCCGTAAAACTAAAAATTACCGGGATAGATTTCCCTCTTTCCGGATTCCGCCCAAGCGAACGGGTCAATGAAACAGGTAGGAGATTGAAGGAGTATGCTAAAAGTTTTGGTGTGCCATTTGAGTACCATGGTATAGCATCAAAATGGGAAGATATTAATATCGAAGATCTCAAAATTGAGAACGATGAATTGCTAATAGTTAATAGTATGTATCGGTTTAGGCAACTAGGGGATGAAACAGTTGCCTTGGATTGCTCAAGGAATCGAGTTCTTAACCTTATACGGCAACTTAAACCACATCTTTTCCTCCACGGAATTGTAAACGGGACATATAGTCCCTTCTTTGTCACACGTTTTAAGCAGGTTATGTCACATTATGCGTCAATGTTTGATATACTAGACACATTTATTCCTCGGGACAATACGGTGAGGTATCTCATAGAGAGAGAAATAATGACCCGACAAGTGATCAATCTGATAGCATGCGAGGGGCATGCTTGGGTAGAGAGACCAGAGACCTATAAACAGTGGCACCTGAGAAATTTGCGGGCTGGATTTGAACAGGTACCAGTGGACCCACATATAGTAGAGGTATGCAAGAAAAAATTCAAGGAAATTCATGACAAGAGATACTTTGTCGAAGAAGATAGTTATTGGTTGCTTCAAGGGTGGAGAGGAAAGACATTACATGCTATTTCCACTTGGAGACCAAAAGAAGCAGAGTAAAGTTGTTATGATGTTCATTTTCATATATAACTTGTAAAATTTTAGTTTTATATGTACTGCACCATATATGTTATTTTATGATTGTTGTGATCCTATAGATATCTGTTGTATTAACCTTTCTTAATTCTTTGTTATTAGGCAATGACTTTATACCATTTTGGAATTGTCGTGGAGTTAAAAAAATAATAAGATTCCATTTCTAGACCACCACAGAACTACCTTTGCTTGATTCAATTTTCCAATTTTTGCTTGGTATGAGTTGAAATACCTATTTTTGATCAAATATATAGTACTATAAAAGAATTCTTTGTTTTCATTCAATAAATATTTTCAAAATTACATTCTATGAGATATGCGGCTTGTCTTTTGCTGCCTGCACAGTGCACTAGAAGTTGTAATTATCATTTTTCTTTCCTATTTTAGTTCATTTGAGTTTTGAATATTTTATGTCAATATATGCATCAAATTAAGAGGGATGGTGTATTGCTTTGGCCTTTTGAACATTGGAGAAGCACAATAGAGAAATGTAAAAGAAGGTTAATAGTTGATATATTTGTTTTTATGTTAGTGAAAGCAAAGGAGAAGCCATTGTTGGCCGGATCCGTATCCTCCCAGGTATCTGACTCAAGCAAATTGAAACGGACGGCCCAGATTAATTCTATCTAGGCCAAGCTCAATTCGGTGCCTATTGAGACTGTAGGGGATCTGTTTTGAGATTCGTGCCATGTTAAAAGAACTGTCTTATTGCAATTTGCTTGAGTCAGGTAAGCTGAGGTGACGTGAATTCTTGCTGGCCTCGCTTAATTAGTTCCTCATTCTTCTCTTAAAAAAGAAAAATAAATTAAAACAGGCTCGGCCTGTTTTCCCTTTTCAAAAGTTGGGCCCTTTGGAAAGATCCAAACTGTTCAAGCTGAAAGATCCATTGTAAGTCCATTTCAAATCCTGCTGACAAAACTCACGAATCACACACCTCTTGTCGATTTTGATACATCTCATTCGAAATTTACCAGTAAGTTTAAAGGACAATATCTTAGATTCGCAATTCGAATGAGAGATGTTTTATAGATATTAAAATTTGAAATACTAAAATATTTTTTTAAAATAAAAGTAAAAATGGTTAGTAATGATAATTTTGGTACAGATTACTTATGTTGAAGATCGAATTATTTTTTTGTCAAGAACTAGTTTTTTTGTCTAGTGGCAAATGTACATAGTCTGTAGAAAGTCATGAGTTCGAAATCCGGATGGAAAAAATTCTTTGCTGTAATAACAAAGATATTAAATAGTTGGGTGGCTTGACCTCCAATCTTTACTAAAAAAAGAATTATTTTTTTGGTCAATTTTGATTTTTAAATGAATATTGAATAATGATAATTTTTTGTTTCAAAATGTTTGATAACTCTATGCTTATTTTCTAAACACGTATGTTCATATTTACTTATGCATCATTTATTTTTAAAGTTCAAATAATCAATTTGAATTGTTCAACATAAGATTCTAGACCATTCTAAATAGTAGTGATTTTCTATCTATCTAAAAATATATAAAAAAATTATAAAATATAAAATTTAGTCTGCAAGTATATTTTTATATTATAATCATGTCAAAGGTTCGACTATTTGAACTTTAAAAATGAAAATATTGAGTTGTAGTAAGGACCCATCTGTGTTATGTGTAGCGCATTTTAAATAATACTATATGAGAGTACTTTGGTCATTTTCAATATAAATTTCCTTTTAGAAGGTTGTAATTGGAGCATTTATTGGTCGTCAATTAATGATGTGACCCATGATTGGGACCCCATTTATTAATACAACTAGCAGCCTCTGCCACGATCATTAAATAGTAATTTAACCCGACATTTTATTAATATCCAAAGTTAATTAGAAATTAATTATTATGTCCAGAATTTCCGACTTTTGCTAAAAATATCCAAACCGGCCATAAAATAGTCGGTTTATTTTTATTTTTTTATAGATACTATGAAGAGCAAGATAATGAAATCTAACACTGAAAATTTGAATTTTTTATTTAAATTTTTTATTAAATTACTTCTTTTGATATGTAATTAGCATATTTATACTAAAATACGCTAAATTATTTGAAATTATGTTGAATTACACTATATTAAGTTAAATTACATTAAATTACATTACATTACGCTAAAATACGGTAAATTATGCTAAATTACATATGAATAGGGACGATATTTTCACTGAAAAGGCGAAAAACGACGACGAAACACAAACAGTCATAAAACGACGCTCGAGTCTCCGATTTCAGCAAATGACCACTTTTCAGAAAGCTTGCGAAAAGATGCATGCGTCCGTGCATAATGAACTTGAGTTGATGTTTCCGATTAAGATTTTTATTTCTATTATTCAATTTAAGTAGCTCAATAAATTAGTTACATAATGAATTTGTAGAATACCAATTTTTACTATTTTCGGAATTTTTTTACTATTTTATGATTCATGAAAGATGGCACAAAATCAGTCTACTTTAACGTAATTTTGCGTAGTTTAGCGTAATTTATCGTATTTCAGCATAATTAGAGAAGTTATTGTAATTTAGCGTAATTTAGTGTAATTCAACATAATTTATTGTAATATAGTGTAATTCAACATAATTTCAAGTAATCTAGTGTATTTTAGTATAAATATGCTAATTATAAATGAAAAGAAGTAATCTAAACAAATAATTTAAACGAAAAATTCAAATTTTCAGTATTATATTCATTATTTTGCTCTTCATAGTATCTTTAAAAAAAAGAAAAAAAGAAGAAGAAGAGGAAACAAGCCATTTTTGGCGAAAGTCGGGAATTCTGGGCATAATAATTAATTTCTAATTAACTTTGGATATCAATAAAAATGTCGGTAATTTAACTGTTGTTGGTCATTATCACAAGTTTATATAGTTCAATGGAGAGAAAAAAAAGGTAATTATTAAAATTAAAAGTTTAAAATTTACTTGTCACAAATAAAATATTTCAAACCTCTCATACATTATTTTTGTTTGCATCCTTATGTCGCTAACTTACTAGTTTTTAATTACTAATAAAAAATTTCGGCGATGAATCATGTGTCACATCAATCCATACAATTTGTTAAACACCAAAACTTATTTACCTTTTCATTTATTGGGAAATAGAGACACTGAACTCTTCTTGATAACATATAGAAAGCTACAAACATAGTATGACCTCTTTTGTGCACACTGCAGCAAATTGGGGCTCCTAAGACCGAGAAAATCGGTCGCTGAAACATCGGTTGCAGTAGTTATCGGTCGCTGAATGATGTCATTTCGGTCACGGTTGACTTTTCAGAGTCTGATTTATTTTGGTCACTGATGATTTTTGCTGACGTCATTAAAGGATCTACGGCGTCTAAAGGGCGGTTGCTGAAACCTGTTAAGATGACATCAACGTGGTAGTTAAACATGATGACGTGCCTGACTTTTTGGAATTTGCATCCTCTGAGATATCTCATAATAAGGAATTCCCACATAATAAGGAGTTCGCATCCTCTGAGATATCTCAGATTTTGCGTGACTTTTTGGAAAATCTGAACCGTTCAAATACATTCTACACGTACGAATCTCAAAACTCTAAATAGTACTGGATAGCAAGTATCGGAAAAATCTGATTATATCTATACCGTTAGATTTATATCCGACGTCACAAGGCTTGTTGAACCGCTGGACTACTCAACTTAGAAGATTGTAGCATGCAGGTTAAATGTTTTTAATTTTTATCATCGGAATAAATAAATCTGGTTGGCTCAATTCAACACTGTCCCTATCTTCTACTTTCTTTTTCATTTCCGATTTTCTTTCTCTCTGTCTATCTCGGCTCATCTCTCTCTCTCTCTCTCTCTTTCTCCAGCATTTAATTAATGTCGCTGTTTCCCTTTCTTTAATTTTCTTCCTCTCGACCGTACCCCTCTCGCGCTCGCGCACAACGCTCTGACAGCGCTTACACGCCTCTGCACGCCAAATCCCATTCACGCCCTCTCTTTCTAGGCTCTCTATTTCTCTCTCACGGATGGAGCCACAGCCACTTATCTTTTTCTCCTCTCTTCAACTCTCTCTCAATTTTAATTCTGTCACAAAACCCGGTTAGGGTTTTGCTTTCCCTCTTTCATCTTTGTGTTTGCGATTTTGCTCACAACCCGTTAAGTCTGTGCCCCGCAAATTGTATTTGAGGGGGAAGGAAAGGGAGAGAGACAAGGGAAAGGAAGGAAAAGGTTTAAGTGGAGCTACTTGCTACACAACTATTTAGAGAGGAAGGAAGATTGTAGAGTAAGGCAAGCCGGAAGCACTAATTGGGTAATCAATCGGTCCTATATCTTGATTATCTTTCTCTTATGCCTTGTGGCTATTTTGCTTGTGTTGTTAGCCTTTTGTAGTAGTAATTGTCACTCATCCACTTAACTTACTTTGGCACATAAAATATTTTGGTAATTAAAGTTTGTTTCTCTGACATTTCTATGTGAAATTCAACCATAAATTTTGCTCATGCATTGGCAGTTCCATATCATATTTGATTTACTAACTTAAATCCATGGTTCGAAAAATCGGCCGATTCCGAGTTGACTCGGCCGACTCAAACCGGAATCGGCCGGAGGCGAGCCGAGTTTTCCCGAGTTGACTCGGATTTTTCGAGTTACATGCAGAAACCGATAAAATTGATTGTCAATCGAAACAATCGGCCAAATTTCCTCTATTTCTCTTGCGTTAAGAGCAAAATTAAACTGTTTTGATGATTAAATCGAACCAATTTGTATTTTTCCATTGCCGTCGAAGAAATTTGGGGAAAACAGATGTGGCTGCGGAGAAGAGAAGGTGGTTTAAAGTATTATGAAATGTTAAATAGACTGGGTGTACGTGAACCGTATGGCTTTATTTTGAGAACATAAATTGGTTCATGGTAGACCATGTTCATATAAACTATTGGTTTATGTAGTCAAGTAGATCCAAACTATTGCGGTAGTCAACTATTGGTATATTTTCATAACTGTACAGCTGATGACACTCAAAAGTGTTGTGTGTATTTTTTTTTTTTTTTTTTTGACTAAACGATAAGAGTATGGCCGTATGGGATTATTAGGTTAGAAATTTGATTGTTCTAAAAATATAGAAGTAGAAACTAAAAAATTTATATTTCTCTTGTACATATTAGTTAGTATTTTTATTTTCTTTATTTTATTTAAAAATTAAATAAATTTTATTTTTTTAATTTAATTTAATTTATATTTCTCTTGTACATATTAGTTAGTATTTTTATTTATTTTATTTTTTTAATTTAATTTTATTTATATTTCTCTTGTACATATTAGTTAGTATTTTTATTTGCTTTATTTTATTTAAAAATTAAATAAATTTTATTTACAATACAAATTTGATTGCTATCTCATTAATAACTTCATTATTTAGCTTATTTTTTAAAAGTACTTTATTATTTAGCTCAATACAACAATATCCCTTTTTATATTTTAATACATAGATGTCGAGATGATCTAGTCTGGTCGTCATAGCAATTGACAATAAAAAAATCTTTTGGTTGTAATGCATGTATTATATCATATTAATAGATTATATGATTATAATATTTTGTCTTAACGTAATTTCTTGACAAAATCTTTTTTTACCAATTTTTTTCTATATTTTGGCTAAAAACAAGTTTCTGCCAAAAAAATCCGAGTTTCCGATTCGATTCTTCCGATTCCGGCCGATTCATCCGATTCTGATTTCACGGTCAAGTATCCGATTCCGATTCCGATTCCGATTCCGAGTTTCAGAACCATGCTTAAATCATTCACAGGTTTGATTGGTATTTTCAGGTTAAATCATGTTGAGAGATTCATCTGAGCTAGTTTTAGCAAATACCGTCATTGCGCAAAACAATGATTCCGGTATCACCTTGGATGCAACCTTGAGTTATTTGAGCAATATGCTCATGGAGGAAAACATAGATAAAGAGGATATTGCTTTTCAAGAAGGCACAGCTCTCCAGGCCATGGAGAAATTTTTTGCTGATATAATCGGTCAAAAATACCCTCCTTGCGAAGGGTTCAATAAAGGAGTTGAGGAAGGAATGAAGTTTCTCCCGAATATTGAAAAATTAATGATTGATTTTCAAGAGAAGAAACTCTCACTTTCTTCTCAACACAGTTCAAGTGAAAAGGAGAATGGAGATCACGGATGTGTGATTAAGGGGTCTAATGGCAAAAGGAAATTGCACAATGGGAATTTGGAGCTCTTAGAGGGACGGAACTGTAAAATTCCCCTGGTTTATTCTGAGGAACCTGTTAGAGATGCAAAGCTGGATGAAGTGATCCTTTACTATGACGACTATTTCAGAAAGGTTGCTTCTGTTCGCGAAGGAAACACATGCGGTGGAAACGAAGTACAAGAGCAATATACCGATGTTAAAGATCTTCTCATAAGCTGTTCTCAATCAATAGCCACTAATGAGTACCAAGTTGCCAAAAATATAATAAAAGAGATAAGAAAGCAAGCTATTCCCGATGGAGATAAGAACCAAAGACTCGCACTTGTTCTTGCTGATGCTCTCGAGGCTCGATTAAACGGTACCGGTACCAAGGTGTATAATCGATGCATTGCAAGAAGGATGTCAACTGCTGACATTGTAAAGGTCCAGTACCTATTGATGACAGTAACTCCTTTCATGAGATGTTCATATGCTGTCGCTAAATATACTATTATCAGATCAGTGAAGAAAGCATGCAAGTTGCATATAATTGATTTCGGCATTGATTTTGGTTTTCAATGGCCGTCTCTAATTCAGGATTTGTCCGAACAGAAGGGTTCAGCCGTAAAACTAAAAATCACCGGGATAGATTTCCCTCTTTCTGGATTCCGCCCAAGCGAACGGGTAGAAAAAACAGGCCAGAGATTGAAGGAGTATGCTAGAAGTTTCAATGTTCCTTTTGAGTACCATGGTATAGCATCAAAATGGGAGGATATTAGTATCGAAGATCTCAAAATTGAGAACGATGAATTGCTCATAGTTAATAGTATGTATCGGTTTAGGCAATTGGGGGATGAAACCGTTGCCTTGGATTGCCCAAGGAATCGAGTTCTTAACCTTATACGGAAAATTAAACCGCATTTGTTCATCCACGGAGTTGTAAATGGGATATTTAGTCCCTTCTTTGTCACCCGCTTTAAGCAGGTTATGTCCCATTATGCCTCACTGTTTGATATACTAGACACATTTATTCCTCGGGACAATATGGTGAGGCACTTGATAGAAAGAGAAATATTGGCTGGACAAGTGATCAATCTGATAGCATGTGAGGGGCCCGCTTGGGTAGAGAGACCAGAGACCTACAAACACTGGCACTTGAGAAATTTGCGGTCTGGGTTTGAACAGGTACCAGTGGACCCAAGCATAGTGGAGATATGTAAGAAGAAATTCAAGGTAATTCATGATAAGAGATACTTTATTGAAGAAGAGCGTTATTGGTTGCTTCTAGGTTGGAAAGGAAAGACTTTGCATGCTATTACGATTTGGAGACCAAAGGAAGCAGTGTAAAGTTGTTATTTTGTTCATCTTTATATGTAACTTGTAAAATTTCTGATTTAAATGTACTGCACTATATATACATGTTTTTTTTATGATTGCTGGTTTCCTATAGATATCTGGTTGTAGTTGTTAAGATATATGTAAAATGTATATGTGATGTCGAGCTAGCTAGCAAACTTTAACAAGTTATTGTTGCAACATCTGAATTGTTTGAATTCTTTGTTTCAATTTCATCATAATTTCTAACGTGATATCAGAACAAGATTCGATGGGCAAACTAGAAAGAAAAAAAAAGAAAAAAGAAAAAAAAGAAGCTGAAACTTGTGCTACTAATACCACTAGAGAAGCCGGAAAGTAAAAAAAAAATTAACTTTATAACATGGAACAAAGAAATTGAAATGACATGAAAACTTTATAAGATCCGAATTGATACATTTAAAGCGAGAACATTTTATAGGTTTTGCAATCTTGATTTATAGGGTACATGAATTTGTGAAGTTGGCTCAGGTCAAATATTAGGTAATTGAACTAATTTTAAAAGAGATGTAGTTATAAAGAAAAAAATATTACATAACCTCCAAGTCAAAAAAAGAAAGATAAAAGAGACTGGTTCAGTACTGGAAGTTAAATCCTATGTTGGATCAAACCCTCGACTTCCATAATGTTTTGTATGTCGTTCATATTTTGCAGCCATGTCATCTTTGTTGACTAACACGTGATATAGATTGATTTAGATGCTCAATACAAAACTTGTACAAAGTTGTTGAAAAGGAATTTGCATATACCAAAACACGCATCAAATGAAAAAAAAAAAATTGTACTCTTTAACCAAAATCTACATCAAATTGCTTTCCAACATATTCCTCTAAGATCAGTATTACAGTATTACTGTAATCTGTATAAATCAGAACTCTAGCATAGAATTTGAACAAAAGAAAAATGCAGCTATTTTGCAATACTCTCTGAGCTAAAAGGAAACCTGTGTTTGGATAATTGATTTATTTCTGTGGTTGCTGCGGTTTGCCTACGTAGTGTAGATATATAGCTATCGAAACAATCCTGCAAGCAAGTATTATAAAATATGTCAGCATATTGCCATAATTATTAACTCTGTTTATATAAAACAAGAAAAGAACACTGCAAAACAGCTTGAGTCCGTACTATGAATAAATATCTCCGTTTTTAAAGTCCAAAGAGTCGATTTAAATCATTCAACATGAACACCATATGAAAATGTACTTGTAAATAATATTTTACATCTTTTAAAAATTATATTTACTATTTTTTAGATAGGTAGAAAATCACTTGATCTAAAAATTCTAGACCATTCAAAAGTAGTGATTTTCTACCTATCTAAAAAAACAGTAAAAAAATTATAAAAAATGTAAAATATTGATCCATAGTACATTTTCATATGGAGATCATGTTGAACGGTTCATATCAACTGTTTGAATTTTGAAAACGAAAATATTGATCCATAGTACGGTCCAATCCGCGCTATGCATAGTACCATAGCCTCACTCAAATAGCTCTGTTAACATTATATGTATAAAAATGTGATAAAAATAGAAAGATACTTACATGGTACCAATGTAAAAGGTCGGGGTTAATGTGAAACCAAACATATGAACAGACACGAAAGCCGTCAGAAATATTGCCACCGAGGTAGAATAAACCTGGATTGGTTTATAATATAGACTAAATACAACATGTCAAAAATAAACTGCAAAAGTGCTTTGTGGTTTCAAAGAATACATGGGGGTGATTTAGGAGTTGGTATATTATACTTCCTGCTGGGTTTCTTTGAAAAGACAAAATGAGGTCATTTTGATTAAAATTTTACAAGTTTCAAAGTTGTCACAATAATTATGTACAAACAAAATAATTAAATAAAGCAGCAATACTATTTTGTTGTTTTACATACAATATAATTATTAAGGAATCTTACCTTGACAATATTGTCACCATATTTAATGACAGCTGATACAGCAAGCCCACTACAAATAAAAAAATATCATGATTTTAAAACTAACTAGCATTTATTAACATTTGATTTCAATGAAATGACTATATTGGAAAAGTAAAACAAGAATGGTATATTAAAAGGAAAACATTTCTTAGGAGTTTTCACTTAGCTGTCCCCATGAAGCCAATGAGACTGCATCCTCTGAGGAAACAGAATTTTTTAGTTTCAATCCGGACTATCGGATCAGAATCCGGGTCAATCCGGCCAAGCCTGTAATGAACGGACCGGATTCAAACTAAAAAATTCTTTTACCTCAGGTGATATGAATTCGAAGCCAATGAACTTTCCTTTTATAGATAGGAAGGGGCAATGGAGAAGTCGGAAGTAGATAGAAATGAGGAAAGAAGCACTTGAATTTTGGGATAAATCAGTTGAGGTATGACTGTACGAGTAATGTCATTAGGTATAGTTCACTGAGTCCGGATCCTTTGAAGTAACTCAAATTTTGAGTTTAGATTCGGACTGCCCAATAAGAAGCCAAGCCAATCTGGCCTGAGATGGAATGCACAGGGCCCCTTTAATATTCGTGCTAAAGCAGATCAGACGGTCTGGATCTAAACTCAAAATTTGAGTTAACTCAGGTGATATGAATTTTTGTTCACTGACCTCCCATGAAATTTTAAACAAAGAAAAGTAACCTGAATGCTTGGTTCATGATCATGGCAACGGTGATAAGTGAATAGCCATGAAAGAAGCCTCTGTTTACAATTAAGAGACAGGTTATGTAAATAAGATGAAAGTAGATAGTGATTCGTAAAACAAATGCAGTTATATATCAATATCTAAGATATTTTACTTCTCCAGAATGTCATCAAAATCATGAATCCAAATCCAGATAAAATTGAACGCCATGCCAAAGATATACAGCCAGAAATTCTGCACATTTATATTTCTCGAAAGCCGCTTCTTCATAATTGCCTGTATGTAAGATAAACACCAAAAACTGGTTGCTAGTGAAAATGAGAAACTAAAAACTCACATTGATATCTGCTAGTTGGTCAGGGTCAAGATTTAACTCAACATTTTGTGCTTGATTATTCTTTGTGAAGTAAAGAGCGTAAATTCCTTAATTAATCCATTAGATGTAGCATACATATTAATGCATACGAAAGCCTATTATCTAAATGAGGAGGGTTCCAATGCCTCATGCCTTTCATACCTCATCATACCTCATGTTCTATATTTTTATTTTCATAGTCTAAATTGTTGTTCCGAACCGTTCACCATGATATCCATACTAAAATATGGTTGGGGATGAAATTTTATAATTTTTGGAAATTTTTTGCTATTTTTTAAGATGGGTAGAAAATCACTGTTTTTTAAACGGTCCAAAAACAGTGTTTTTGTACCCATCTTAAAAAATAGTAAAAAATTTCCAAAAAATATAAAATTTCATCCCCAAGCATATTTTAGTATAAATATCATGTTGAACGATCGGATCAAAAATTTGAACTTTGAAAACAAAGATATAACATATGATGTAGATGAGGTATGAAAAACATGAGGTATTGGAACCCTCCTCTATCTAAATTGTATCCTAAAAACCAAGTGGTTCGAATCAACACAATATTATTTTCAAATGAAAAGGGTCAAGCAGAAGAGTTGGCCCTGGGCAAGGGAATTTTTTATATATAGAAATTATTATTACATAAAGAGTACTGGGGTTTTTCAAGGGCATAGATGGATCCAAAAAAAAATTTCGGATCCAAACTTTGGAGCCGAAATTTGTTTTGGATCCAAAGTGTATTTTTTTTCAGCCACTCTTGCTGTTTCAGAAAAAATTCCAGCCACTCTTTCTGTTTAAAAAAATAAACCCAGCCACTCTTTCAGAGAAAAAAAAAACACTTTGGATCCGAAACTTATTTTTGGATCCATTTATGCCATCAAAAAACCCCAGCACTCTTTCTGTTCCCTTTACTATTTAATAATAATTTCTATAAATAAAATATTCTCCCGGGCAATTTATAACCTGCTGCAGGTCAGGCCAATCCCTGTCTAATTTTTTTTATTTAAAAAAATAATAATAGCCCAACCTGCACCCTATCCCTATGCAGTATTAGACAAGTAGACTATAGTAGAAGAACAAACCTCAGTGTATACCCCAGCAAGGCCACTTAGGAGTGCCATAATCTGATAAATTGAAAATTGAGGTGGAAATTAGGTTATCCGGGCATAATTGTAATAATAGACGAAAAGTATAATCAAGGAATAGTTAGAAGCTCACAATTGCATAAGCCCAACCATATATATTTGACATATCCTCCTTGGCACTGCATTTGATGCAACAATTAAATTTAAGCTGCTCATATAGCATAGAAAAAAAATTTATACAAAATTGCAATTTTGTATCATTTAGAAATATTTGAAAAAGAAAAGAAAAAAATACACCAATTTTTTTGGTTGTGCTGAAAAAGGGATGTTTCCATTAAAAATTTGGCAATATTGGCTTGAATTCCTTGTGTTGACTTACAAGGTAGGGGCAATTTAGTCATAACTGAACAAAAATATAAGGCAATATTTTAACAATTTCAGACTTTCCACAAAAGAGTCGACATGAACATGATTCCGGTGGTGATTTTTCAAGTTGAGAGAGCTCATCATTGCTACTAAATTTTTTAGAAATATTTGCAAAAATAATACATAATTTTTTGGCTGGGCTGAAAAAGGGATATTTCCATTAAAATTGGCAATATTGGCTTGAATTCCTTGTGTCAGCTTACAAGTAGGGGCAATTTAGTCATAACCGAACAAATATAAGGCATTATTTTTACAATTTCAGACTTGCCAGAAAAGAGTCGACATGAAATATGATGCCGATAGTGAATTTTCGAGTTGAGAGTGCTTACGTAGGATTAGTCCGGAGTTGGGCATTAGTGCTGCCGAGAAATAAAAGAACAAAAGCAGCCCATTGAATGTTACTTAACCTGAAATAAGAAACCAGAAAAGGATTATTACTGGTACAGAACCAAACGAAGTGGTTCTTACCAGCACATTTTGGTACCAACCCAAACCTTTTGGTCTGGTCAGATTAGGTTCAGTCATGCCTGGGTTCAAAATGATTTAAATTCAAGCTGCTCCAGGCAGAAATTAGGGGTGTTTATTGAATCCGATTTATTTGGTTTTCAACCAAACTGACAAATTTTGGATTAAATGGTTCGGTTCAATTGAATTTTTGAATTACTTCGGTTTTTTTATATTTGGTTCAGTTTAATGTCTCTTATTTTGGTTCAACCAAACAAATTCGATATTTACTTGAATTACTTCAGTTTTTTATATATTTGGTTCGATTTAATCTCTCTTATTTGGTCTGACTGATAAATATCTTGATATTTATTTCTATCATTATTAAATGTATTTGTGTATGCATTGAGTTTTGACCTTTTAAACTTCAATCTCTCTTATTTTGGTTCAACCAAACAAACCGAAATTTACTTCACTTTTTAGGTTCGGTTGTTATTCTGCAGACAAAATTAATTTCATTAGTTTAGTTAGATTTTTGAAACTGAATAAAATTTAGATTTGACTACTTTAATTTGGTTTTACCGAACTGACCAAAAGAACACCCTTATCGATCAGAGCCTGATTGCTGGTCTGTTCAAGACAATGGCTTCCAAATATTTCGCTTTAAATTTAGGCAGGTTATGCTGGACAGTTTAGAATTTTTTAGAAATAAGAAAATCAGGATATAAACTAAGCCAGGTCAGTTGGTTGCTTACTTTCTCTTGAGAATTATACGGTATAAGATTCCAGTGCTTATGATGTTAAGGTTCTTCAGAATCTGGTACCCAGGAGCCTCCACATAATAAAATATGTTGTACTGACAAGCAACAAAACATATTATCAAATAACCACTGATGTTTTTTAATTGAAACAAATTTAGTAATCCAAGAATAAACTTTCAGTTCTGAAATTGAAGAATACTTGGAAGGTTAAGACCAGATCAATAAAAAAAAAAATGAAACAGTTAAAATTGCACCGGTATTTTACCAGTACAGAACCAGAAGCGGGCATCAATAAACACTGGTAGAAATAAGCACCTGTAATAAATTTTTCGCCATATAGAGAAGTGCAGGAATTGGATACAGCTTTGCTTCATCAAATGTCGTACTTAACTGGTTATCTTCGGAAACACCTTCAGTTTTCCATATTCGGGTAAGAACTGCTAGTGACATGGCACATTTCATTGTCTCTACCTAGAGAGAGAGCGAGAGAGAGAGAGGCATCAGTACATATATAGCAGTAATTCAAGTATGGTAACAAATATAATGTAGCACCAAGCCAAAGTGCCGTTCATGGTAACAACTCTTAATCATTGAACTGAAATGCAGATATGAAATACAAATTCAAAAGTTACATAAGTAAATTATAAATTTACAAACCAAGAAATTTGAGGTGGTGACACTATACTTGTACTTTGCAAGTTTCTCATCCTGTGTAGGATCTTTTGGACTAGTTGTCGATTGCTTCGACCAATATATAAGTATAGCCTGAGAACTCGTCAGAATCGTCAGAGCACATATCACAAATGCCCTGAAAGAATGACAGAATTAACAATTAATAAACATTCAAAATCAATAATTGGATCTCTACTGGTACTGAGCAAGGGCACAGGTCAGAGTTCTTTTGGGGTTCTTTGATATTTAGTTTGGTTTATTGGCTTGAACTACAGTTAAATCCGCACTGGTAGCATAAATAGTTAAATATGATACACAAGATTTGCAAAAAAAAGAAAAAAACAATTAACATTACTGTAATTGAGCTAATTCATTTTGGTGGTGCCGAGAAAAAAAAAAACTACTATAAATGATATTTAAAAAAAAAAACTCTTACTTTAACTTCCAGCTGATTTTTTTGGGTGAGTTTGTCACTGCAATGGGAGCACCTGCAATGCATTTAGATAGATAAGGGAGTGAGAAAATAAGTAAAGAAAAGAAAAAAAAAAGGGTAGAGATTTTTAAATCTCTTTAGTTAAAAGTGATTTCTGATAGTGTTATAGAATCCAAATATAGAACTTACTGCCAGAAAGAGGTGCCTGCGCTTCTGCGTCCTCCTACAACAATCAAGTTTCAAAATTTCAATATCAGTAGTAGTTCAGAGAGATTACTTGAAATGATGAATGCTGGTACAGGACAATGATGAATGCTGGTACATGTCCTGTTCTAGCAAAGATGCTATGTCTGGTATCTAATCCCTTTTAACGCTTTGATTTCAATAGATATCTGTCAGGTTTTTCACCTCACTTCAATAAATAAAAAAAAAAAGATGGCTTATACCATATCATAACCTTGTCAGATGCCTATTTGCAAAGATTTATATTGGAAGGCAGAAATGCAATACAAGGTTTGGGAGCAACAAGATCCAGCAGGAACTGATACTTGCAGAGTAACGTAACCACAATCAGTTAAAGCAATGCTATCCTCATTTACATTGCGAATAAACATTCTTTTAGATGAAAGTGAGGTTATTCCTCATCGATTTCCATTGATCGAATATAAAAGGCTAGTACCAAAACACTGGTGTCAATCTTTGATATTTTTACATATAACAGCTACATTACCACAGAATAGTATTGCCTATTGTTCACTACTCAATAATATCTAAGACATTGCAAATAAACATCAAATAAAATTGTATATACCAGACCACTATCCAACGTTCGCCTCATTCTCCCTTCCATTTCCTCCCTCTTTTACTCTCTTCTCTTTCTCTCGTCTCTCTCTTGCTTTCTTTTTCTCCGTCGGGGTCTGAGGGCTCGTGCTAGGGGCTCCGTTCTGGCCCCGTGAGACGCGGAGTAGAGAGCGACGCGTCGGTTGCTAATCGTGAGTGGCGCAATGCGAGCAGCGGTCGGGTGGCGTCGGATCTCGCCGGTGAGTCGCGGGTTGCGGTGGTCGGGTGGATTTTGGGATCGGGAGGAGAAGAGCGATGCGAGAGAGCGAGAGAGAGAGAATGAGGGAGTGAGCAAAAGAGTGGTGGATTAAGGTAACAGAAGGTGGTACATATTAACGGAGATTAATCAAAATATAATCAATAATTCAAATGAGTTCCTCAATTAATCGAATCGAACCAGTACCGCACTGAACCGAGCTCAAAACTCATAAGCTAACAATGAGCCCGCTGGTAAGGGAGTGCGTATTCGGGCATAGCGCAGTGGGTCAGTATTACTAGTGCTTTGAGATTCGTGTATAACATATTTGACCAGTTGAGATTTTCCATAAAAAATACGCAAAATATGAGATATCTCAGAGGATGCGAATTCGGGGGTGTGTGCGTCAAACTCGGGTATTGATCAGAGCCGTCCGATCCCCATGAAGATCCGTGTGAATATGATAAGCGTAATCATATGGCTGTTCGTACGAAATTTGATACTTGTGATACTGATCGAACGGTTCCCTTTCCTCGTTAGCAACTCCAATATCTGAATGAAATGCGAACATTTTCTGAGCCCATCTCAGACGAAATGCAAATGAGTTGCATAGTAAATGAGCAGTCTACACTCCGACATTTTTATTAATATCCAAAGTTTAATACAAATTATTATTTATACTCAGAATCGGATCCAATATCGAAAAATGTCCAAACCGACCAGAGAATGGCCAGCTTACTCCCCCCCTATGCCGGCCATTTTCTGGCCGGCTTACTCCCCCCTAAGCCGGCCATTTGCTGGCCGGCTTAGTCATTTTTTTTTTTTAAGAGACATTATGAAGAGAAAAAATAATGAAATCTAACACTGAAAATTTTAATTTTTTTATTTAAATTATTTGTTAGATTACTTCTTTTGATATATAATTAGTAATTTATACTAAAACACGCTAAATTACTTGAAATTATGTTGAATTACACTATATTAAGTTAAATTACACTACATTACATTACATTACGCTAAAATACGGTAAATTACATATGAATAGAGACGATATCTTTACTGAAAAGGAGAAAAACGACGACGAAACTTCAAACGGTCATAAAACGGCGCTCAAGTGTCCGATTTCAGCAAATGACCACTTTTCGGAAAGCTTGCAAAAATACGCATGCGTTCGTGCTTACGATACCGGATTCCAAAATTCAGAATAGTCAAAAAATAAAGGAAAGAACCTCAAAACTTGAGTTGAAGTTTCCGATTAAGATTTTCATTTCTATTATTCAATCCAAGTTGCTCAGTAAATTAGTTACATAATGAACTTGTAGAATACCAGTTTTTATTATTTTCAGAATTTTTTTACTATTTTTTATGATTCATGAGAGATGGCACAGAATCGGTCTATTTTAGCGTAATTTACCGTATTTCAGCATATTAGCAAAGTTATTGTAATTTATCATAATTTAACGTAATTTAGTGTAATTCAACATAATTTATTATAATATAGTGTAATTCAACATAATTTCAAGTAATTTAGCGTATTTTAATATAAATATACTAATTATATATCAAAAGAAGTAATCTAACAAATAATTTAAACAAAAAAATTCAAATTTTCAGTGTTAGATTTCATTATTTTTTCTCTTCATAATATCTCTTAAAAAAAAAAAAAACGACTAAGCCGGCCAGAGGGGGGAGTAAGCCGGCCATTTTCTGGCCGGTTTGGGCATTTTTTAATATTGGGTCCGATTCTGGATATAAATAATAATTTGTATTAAACTTTGGATATTAATAAAAATGTCGGGTCTACACTCTACACAGTGTATTTATTTCCGCACGACAAAAATAATTCTCGGTGATATACAAAACGGTTAATGCTTAAGCTAAGCACCGACACAGCAGTTCTCTGATATGCATTATAATAGCAAGTTCGTGCAATTTTTAATGTCCATCAGCTAGCTGTATCTCCCCTTACAAAAGTTATGATAAATCATAATTTATCATGTGAAATCCATCAAGAAACTAGATTATATTATTTGTGAAACATCTAATCGGACTGAAATTTTATCTTTCACAAAGGAATTATTACATTGCTTTCATTTTTTTACCATTTCGAAAATCACAATATGCACGGGAAGGAATATATATGGTCATTGAATTCTTCAGACGGGGAACAATCTGTACCAATGCCGTTACCTCACAGCTCACTTGTCACCCTGGCTTAGGAATGACGGTGTTTGCAGATCGATTCAGTGCTTTTGAACTGCAGGAGGAGAAGAAAAGGTTGGATTAATATCATTGCTCAAAATTAATTGGAGTTTGTGGGGTTCATGTCCAAGCAAGAATTATTACAGATCCACCGCAGAAAGTAGTAACATTGCTTTATAATTCATAATTGATGAATAACTAGAAATTGGTGCATTATTGCAGAATATAAAAGTTTGAACATTAATCAAACTCAGTATTCAAATTACATCAGGTAAATAAGTACACCAATTACAAAAAGACAAAACATCTGGATTCAAGAATAATACGTACACAGTACATATAATTAATTTCTTCAGGAATACAAGAAAATATAAAGAACTACATTTATCAAGTAATAAACAACTCACATTACAACTAAAATTTGCTAATTACTCCCATTATATATTATAACTAAAAGCCTTCTTTTGCGGAGAAAAAATTAGATGATGGCTGTGGCTGTTCAATTTCTAATGTGGAGTAGTAATGTACCCTACGTTGCCTCTCCTCCAAACTTTGAGACGTCAGAGGATGTTTTTGCTGTTGGTCGGGCCGCCACAAGACATCGAGTTGTACCTCCACTTCCTTCATTGTTGGCCTTTCTTCTCCTTTCAATCTCAGGCACATTTCTGCAAGCTTGGCAACGGATTCGAGTTCTGTTCTGTGCTCTTCATTCACAACTTGGGGATCAAGAATCTCAAAAAGACGGTTCTCTTTCATAGCAGAACAAAAATATCCAATGAGATTACCCCCTTCAAACAACCTAGAGGAGAATAATGGCTTTTTTCTTGTTAGCAATTCAGCTAGAACAACACCAAAGCTGAATACATCACTTTTCTGGGTTAACCGGGCAGTGGAATGGTACTCCGGGTCCAAATACCCGTGTGTGCCTTGGATAATTGTATCTATGCCTGTTTGATCCATTTGGACAGATCTTGAGATCCCAAAATCTGACACTTTTGCTGTGAAATAATCATCCAATAGAATGTTTGCTGATTTGATGTCTCTGTGCAAAACTGATATATAGGCTGCAGATGAGTGAAGATAGGAAATTGCTCCTGCAGCCTCAAGGGCAATTCTTAACCGATGTTTCCATGTCAAGGAACAATGTTCCTCTACATGGAGATGATTAAAAAGTGTTCCGTTCGATATGAACTCATAAACGAGCAGTGGGACTTCGGTCTCTAGGCAACATCCATAGAGTTTCACAACATTCCTATGGTTGACTTGTGAAAGAATGACCACTTCGTTTATGAACTGATTGATTTCGGCTTGCCGATTAGCGGCCTGCTGAGTAACAGACCTCTGATCATTAGCCTGGTCATCAATTTTGGACCTTTTTACGGCCACAACATGTTGATCAGATAAAATACCTTTATAGACATATCCATGACCTCCCCGACCAAGAATGAGTGCATTATCGAATCCATTTGTTGCCTTTTCCAGCTCTTGTAATGTAAGAATTCTCGTATTTTGTGTGGCCTCTTCATTGGAAGCTATTAGTTGTTGGAGAAGCGATCCCTGATTTTGATCGAAGAACATCTTTTTTAACTTTTCCTGTTTTCTCTCTTCAAACAAGTTGATACGCTTGGCTATAGCAATATATAAGAATATAATGCTACAGGCTGTAACAAAACCCAGTGAGATCGCTGTACCTGTGTACATTAATAAAGCATGTAAATGTTAGAAAATAAAGCAAGAAATTTGTTATATTTTACATCATTTTCTTTTGTTAACAAAATCAAAATTCCCTCCTATTTTCTATTGTTTTATGTTTATTAGTTGATCCTTGCATAACCTACGAAGACAACTATTGTCCTATATATA
Source organism: Carex parvula (assembly GCA_025461045.1). NCBI lineage: Eukaryota > Viridiplantae > Streptophyta > Magnoliopsida > Poales > Cyperaceae > Carex > Carex parvula. The sequence goes on along the minus strand of JAJGRW010000494.1, from coordinate 67,732 downwards.
TTTGGATCATTAGATTTTGGAACGAAATGGTAGGAATCTGTGTGCTAAATAGTAGACTTAAGCGGGCTATTAAGAGGTATCAGTCTTCAAATGCTGAACTATATGTGCCAAATAACAGTAAGAATTTAGTTGATACTTGTCAATTTTTTCTTTAGTTGCAAGGTTTGGTACATATTACCTTTTTCCTAATTTGAACTCTAAAAATGCTAGCGGTGCAAACGGATCTGATACGGATCAGATAGTGGTAAAATCATATCCGTATCCTCTTTTATTTTTAGGATCGGATACGAATCAGATATTAGACAGATACGTACGGATACGGATCGGATATCGGATATCCGTAGATATATACATAAATATTTTCATAATATTATATATATATATATTATATATATATATATATATTATTATATATATATATATATATATAGAGCTGGGCTATGGTGAGTTGTGAAGTAAGATGTCATTTTTACTTCACGCTCATATTTTCATTTTGAAAATCCAAACAACCGATTCCGAACCGGTCAACATCTTCTCTATATTGAAATGTGCTTGGAAGACTAAATTTTACATTTTGTTTGAATTTTTTTACTATTTATTAAGCCACTTGAAAATCGCTGATCCATTGGTCCAGGAAAATTTACTGTTTTTTAACTGTTCACAGTGATCAGCGATTTCAAAGTGGCTTAATAAATAGTAAAAAAATTTCAAAAAATGTAAAATTTAGTTTCCAAGCATATTTCAATATTTAGAAAAAGTTGAACAGTTCGGACCAGTTGTTTGGATTTTCAAAATGAAAATATGACGTGAAGTAAAACAACGTTTTACTTCACAACTCACCATAGCCTATCTATATATATATATATATATATATATATATATATATTAAACTATATGGTATATATCTACTATTCAAATACGGATAATTAAAATTCAAAACCATATCCGTATCCGTATCCAAACGAATATTCGGATATCGGAAGCCGTACGTTATTTAATTTTCGGATACAAATCCGGATACGGATGGATATTATCCAACCCATTTGCACCCCTAGCCGGGGGACTATAAAGCTAATGGTGTGCGTTTTGTGTTGCTTTTGTTCTGGACATTTCTGTTTGATACTTGGAAACTTAAATTGATGCCGTATATATATTGTAATTCAGACTCAAATTGGATAGATACAATTATAAGTTCGGAGTTGGTCGGACTGTTTTATTTTGATCAGATTTTGCGCCTCAAGCTAAGTAGGCAAAATTTAGTTTCATCGAATTAACTATATTTTTTATTTATCCTGAAAAGCAATTAATCCTTAATCACTATCTATTTGTGTACTTCTAACAACATACAAAACTTGATGGAAGTAATTATTATGAAAAGAAAATAACATACCTATAACTAATGCCACGTTGAGATGGCATCCATGCTCGTTATCATTAGTACTCCATCCAAAAGGACAACTGCACCGATAAGTTCCTTGAAGATTGTGACACTTTCCTGGCTTGAAGCATGGATGGTAGGCACATTCGTCAATATCTGCATGAATATGCCACAATGAGTTGATGTATAATAAAATAATTAAAAAGAGAGCAACTGCAAGAACAAGAGAGTGTGTGAGAGAGAAAGACCTTGGCAGCCTTTATCAAGGTACGGATTGCCTTCATAACCATGCTTGCAGTTGCAGATATAGCCACCAGAACTACTGGTTGAGTTTACACAAACACTGTGATCGCTTCTGCATGCATAGGATGATTTGTTGGTCTGTGCGTCTTCACACGTTGTGTTTCCTATGGCCCAGTCAAGCCTAATCGGCATTGTTTGGTTAGCCGGCGCCTTACTGTTAGCCAGCTCGTCAATAATGGAGTAGTAGGGGTCATAGTGCAACCCAACTGTAGCCAGCTTGTCAATAATGTAGTAGGGGTCATGGTGCAACGCATCTGCATCCACCACCATAGCATAGCTGCAACGACTAGAGTCATGCACCTTGGAGTTGTTGATCAATCTCTCATCAAAAGTAGCATAAAAGGTAGATGTTCCTTTGGGGATATCTGTCTGGCAGCAACCAATTACAGAGCAGAAATATTCAGAGGAATATCCATAGTTATTCAGTGTATCCCTTTTTATTTTTAGATACAAGTTATGCAGTGTATCTTGGCTACCACAGGAAGAAAAACACCCTGCTAAGTAATCACTACTGTTGTCAAGGTGAAGATAGGCAAGTGTATTACACCCAACAACTACAAATTTGTTATCCTCGGTGTTGAGCCGGAATGGTGTGATATTACTAAAGTTTGTTGTTGTTGGTGTGCTGCCGCACGAGGAAGCTATAGCAAGTCTTGTACTTGCCTGGCCAAAGTTGTATATACTCTCAATCATAAATGAACCACGGTAAGGACTAGGTATACCGTCAGTAGTGTTTTCGCAATGGACAACGAATTCTTCAGACAGGGAGCAATTTTGGCCAATGCCGAAAGGGTAAGGGATAGGAATATCGCTGCCCTCACAGCTCTTTAGGCACCCGGGCAAAGCGATCATGGTGTTATAAGCAGATTCAGTGTTATAATTATAAGCAGATTCAATGTTTTTGAACTGCAGGAGGAGAAGAAAAAAAAGTTGGATTAATATCATTGCTCTCTGCATTATACTGACAGTTTTATGAGTAATTTCCTAATTTTTCTAGTTACTATGAACAGCTCTTTATAAAACATTCATATATATATAATTGATTCAATAATTCACCGGGGCCCGATGAAAGATCCGAGAAAAGTAGTAGCTTGGACTTTCCTCGAATTGGTTAAAAAACCATGTCTAGAGATTACGCGTAGACATTAATTAATGCACACTACAAGTTTCCACAAACTTTCCTTCTCAAACTCTCACAATCAAGCGTGTTTTTTTTATTTGAAAATATCATAAAAAAGCAAGTTATCCGGATAGTCTTGAAAAAACATAATTTTTTTGTTCCGTAATGGTGCGCTTATATATCTTCATAAATGGAATTACGGTTCTTTGATTCGTTTTTTATCTTTCATGTTCATACAGCGCGCCAATCAAAGAATTATTGACAGAATGATGAAGATATATAACTTGCTTCCTTAATTATGAAATATTATTTTGTGAATTGTGTCGTTAAATTATTGACAGAATTGACAATTAAATGTCCCCGCCGGAGGTCTGCACCGAACATATTGGATTTCATGTCATATTGGAACTTCAACTTTTTTATATATATTTAAATGAGGAGGGTTCAAATGCCTCCACTTTTCATGCCTCCACCATGCCTCCAAATTTAAATGAGGAGGGTTCAAATGCCTCCACTTTTCATGCCTCCACCATGCCTCCAAATTTAAATTTTACAAGTCTTAGTCTTAGACGACATATTGGATTTGAGTTTTTTTAGTCCTCGCTGGGACCCCTAAGCCCCCAAAGTCTCCAAGTCTTAGTCCTCGCGTGGGTTGTATATTTAAATGAAGAGTAGTGAGTCTATTTTACTATGCATAGCACAGATTGGTCCATACTATGGATTAATATTTTCGTTTTCAAAATTCTAAAACAGTCGATCCAAACTGTTCAACATGATTTCCATATGAAAATATACTTGTGAGTTAAATTTTCTATTTGTTAAAATTTTTTTACTATTTTTTTAGATAGGTGGAAAATCACTGTTTTTGGATGGTTCAGAATTTTCAGATCAAGTGATTTTCTACCTATCTTAAAATATAGTAAAAAGATTTGAAACAATATAAAATTTAGTTTGCAAGTACATATTCATGTGAGAATCACGTTGAACGGTTCGGATCAATCATTAGAATTTTTAAAATGAAAATATAGCAACGTAGTACGGACTAATCCGTGCTATGCATAGTACCATAGACTCACTCTTAAATGAATTAATAAAATACAGACTCAAACCTTCTGAATTTTTTTTTTAAATAGAAAAAACAAGTTAATTTAAATGAAAGATGAATCTAAGGTGTAGGATTTTTTAAAAACACTCTACCTAAACATGCTACGGTGGAGGGTGAAAGATATTTTGCTGAATAAATGTCTGCTGGAGGGTCTCATAATATTTTTACCATCCTCCAGCATAGCACTACTTTCGGCGGAGGTGCTTTTCAAAAATCCATCACCTTGGGTGCTTCTTTTGTTCAAATTGATTTTTTTTCTTTTAAAAAAAAAAAATCAACTTTGTGCTGCGACAACTATATGACTAGAGCTGCAAAAAAAGTTTGTAGCTCATAGCTCGTTCAAAAAATACTCATAAATTAATTCATTTAATTCTGATTTTGTTCGTAAAGAGTAAAAAAGGAGTTCAAGCTTGACTCAGTTCAGCTTATACTAGTTTGCCTCGGTTCTTAGCTCATTGCCAAAAAAAAAAAAAATGAAATTATTTTTCATTTATTTCCTCTTCCTACTCTCTCTCATATAATAAAATTGGAAAAATTGTTTTTATGCCACTCCAAAACATGGAAATTAGGAAATTGCCACCCCAAAACATGAAATTAGTTATTAGCCACTCTAAAATCATTAAATTTTTGAAATTGCCACTGATACGTCCCTTCCCGAGAGGGCCGGGCCGTATGTGGACTCGGTCCGGTAAGGTGCGAGCGCGTCCTGTCCCTGGGGAGCAGGCCGTGCAAAGGCCGGTGGCTGAATGTATAACTCGTCCCGGTTCGAGGGAAACGGGGCGAGAGGGTGGACACGCGGGGGTGTCGGAGGGGTATTAACGCTCTAACCCTTTTTAATACCTCCTCTGGTGTTGGTGAGTGTGATTAATGCAGTTCTTGCCGTCCCCCCTTTCTGAGGGTTTCTCTGCCTTAAATAGGGGGGCGCCCTACTGTAGCGGGGTCTTGTCAGCATTAATGACGAAGGCCCGCATACTGTTGAGGGCGCCTGCATATTAGGCAATAGTGTCCGCATAATCTGTCACGAGCCGAACTAGCGAGGCCGTGCATCGGCCTTCTCTGGCTGTTCGGCATGTTAGGCTTTGAGCCATGTTTTGTTTGGTCCCGAGCTGGCCCTGGGGGGGTCCGAATCTCGGGCTCTTTAACCTCGGGCTGGCCCCGGGAGGGGGTCCGAATCCCGGGTTGTTTTTGGGTCGTGGCCTGTTTTCTGGGGGGGGCCTATTATGTTTTGTTCTGTTTTGGGCCGGCCTTTTGTGTATTTAAATCTGGGAATGCTTTATTGGGCCAGGCCTGGGCTTTTTAAAGGCCATTGGTATATGGACCTATCATTAGCCCCCGAAGCCGAAATGCATCAGTATGATGCTTTCGGGTTCTTGACTCCGGTAATGAAGGCGACTTCGGTCCTATCATGGAAGTTTGTTTCGCTTATCCCGGCTTCTTAAATTTATTCTAATGTTCGAGTGTTAGCCCCCGAGTTGATCCCGAGGGTTTTTTTGGGGTATTTGTTTATTGTTAGCCCCCGAGTTAACCCTCGGGGATTTCCATGTTCGTATTTTGGAGTTCGTGTTCGTGTAATTTCTCATCGTGCCGCTTATTGGTTACGTACGGTTTGTGCAGATTTTGCTTTGTCGTTATATTCCGTGATTTCATTGCTAGCGGCCCCCGAGTTGGTCTCGGAGTTTTTGTATTCTCAGGATAGTTATAACATGTGTTATCATTTTTCCTGTAAGGTCATAACTTTGTCATTCCACAAGGTTTGCGAACCTTTGATACGCCCTATCTCGGGTACGTATCCCGACTAATTATGTTGGCGTGTTATATAGCCTTAGGTGGCTAAGCGTATTTTTTAGACGAGCTACGCTTGATGTCGCGCGTCGTCGCGGTTTTTTTTTTTTTAGTAAATAATCGAGGCTATCGCGGAAATCATACGTAGTTGTTGATATTCTGAAATAGCCAAAAAGCACAAATACGACATAACATCTAAATCATACAATGCCTATAGATAAGGAAATATTGAAATCAGACCACGCGCTCGTTGTCAGTATCCTCAAAAAGGTTATCCTCGTTGAGTTCCTGTTGAGTAGCGGTGTACAAGCTCGGGCCTCCGGAATTACGGGATAAGCATCCAGGGCACCTCCAGAACCGACGTCGAGGATCTGAGCGGCCTTGGATGTCGTAGTGTTCGAAACAACTCCACTCATAGCACATCCGGCATTTCACCATCTCGTGCTTGGGTCCCTGGTCGTGGCATAGGACACACCAACGCAATTTGGGCTCGAAATCAACATCATCGTAGATATTGTTCTCGTCCTCCTTAGTGAACGAGGGTACCCCTGCAAGGGTGAGGTCGATAAGGTCGCAGATTTGGAGGTCCTCGTTATGGAGCATCCACTCCAAATCCTCCTCGGAAAATCGTTGACGGAGAGCCCATCTCTCTGCAGGAGAGAGGACCTGTCTTGGGTTGTAAGATCGGCGGGATTTGGGGGGAGGTTGGTTGCGGCTACTCTGACCTTGGTCCGCGGGCCTTTTAAGTTTGGAAACCACCCGTTTGATAGGCATTTTAGAAGGATGGAGTGAAAATGAGGAAGGTGATTGTGCCCTTTTACGTATTGTGAGGCAAGTATTTATAGGCGTAAGTTGCCATTGTAGGCTTAAATGCTGCAGGTCCCGAATAATCCCTTGGCAGGTATCCGCCAATTGGCCGCTTTAAATATTGTCAGGCGTCGAGATATTGAATTGGCGGGAGGGCGTACATGCGTGTCGGGAGGATATGAGATGGAAATTTTTGCCGATGTGGTATAAAAGATGGGTTGTGGGAGAGCACAAGGGGTCCCGACAACAAGGTTAATTTGTATGATTTTTATAAGTTTAATAACATGACATCGGAATTGTATATATTCGATACACAAGCTTCTCTCTTACAATACGGTAACAGATACATTTGTGCTAACACACTATGATAGGCAGGGCGACTTGTTCCTTGTACACCCGTAAGTTGCCGAGGTGAAACCTGAGGCAAGCGGAAGAGATATTTCCGCTTTTGTCAGTTGCACTCCGGGGTCCTTCTCGACAAGAAGATGGGTGTGATGTCGCTACTTAGGGAGCGTTCAGGCTAGGATCTCATTATCGGTGTTCTCATAGGTATTGTCCGCTTCGAGCTCTTCCTTGGTAGCCGTATATAAGATTGGTCCTCCGTAGTTGAGGTCGATGCAGCGGGGGCATCGCCAAAACCGACGGCGGGGGTCTGAGCGGCCTTTGATATCATAATGATACATATGGCCACTCAAAGCATGTTCGGCATTTGACCATCTCGGTCTTCGGATCTTGGTCACCACATCCCTCGCATATGCGCAACGACGGTGCCGTTGGTTTGATGGCATTCTCGTCCTCCGGGGTGAATTTCGGACATGAGCTAAGCTTGAAGTCGAGAAAGTCTCGGATTCGGAGGTTTTCGTGGTCTAGCATCCATCCTAAGTCCGGGTGGGATATGTCTTGTAACAATACCCACCTTTCGCCTTCCGACAGTGTTCGCAGTGGTGGTTGCGTAGGGTTAGGGCGGGGTCGGTGGGGAGGTGAATCGCGGGGTCGGGTAATGTTGAGGCGTCGCTGCTCGGGTTTGTTAACCGAGTCGCTCGACGACATTGTGAGGGTGGGTGGTGCGAGGATTAGTTTACGGAATGGAGGATCGGTTGATGAGGAATGACCTTCTTATGGCTGAACGGGTCAATATTAGGCGGGGTAGTGCCATTGGTTATCGCGTCTGGGCCCCATTACGTCATAAAAGCTGGGGCTAGGCGATTTGATGGGACGAGAGTAGGCCTGTCGTTTGACCAGCGTTGGTTTTGAGGCATTTTGGGATTTTCTGAACGGCTATTTCGAGGTGTCGTTGGCAAGGGATTCGCTTTTTCCAAAGCGTTTTTGCTTAGAAGGCTAAGTTAGGGGCTGCTCGTTTTTAGTTAGGTAATGCTTGGGGATTGTGCGTGATCGCCTACATGAGGTGTTACTTCGAGCAGGGAACGTTTTACGGAGCCAGCGGATTTTCTGCGGTGGGATATGGGGGAACTAGTCGATGTTCGACTGCGTCGCAGACTGGGGTCGCCAGGTGGTTGTGCTGACGATGCTTCGGGATTTATGCTTTAATTGAATCAGTTACCTTGAAAACGACTTTCTATTGTTTAATCTGGACTATTCAAGTCGCGTGACAGGGAATGTTCCGCTAAACTACCCTTGATTGCCTTGTCGGCTCTGTTGGCAAGATTGGTAGTGAAAGATGGTGTTCCCGGGGCTGTCCTGAGACAGGTGGTGTACCAACCTCGCGTTGGTATCACATGAAATTGACGTCGCTAACCGACTAGTCTCAGGTAGCATGTCCATGTTTGTTTTTGCGATCTACCCGGGACCGAATGGTTGTGAGGTTGACGGCGCTCATTGGTTAGCGGTGTGATAAAGCTGCATTGTGATACAGTTCATTGTTTTATTGCGACGAGATTGTCATATAAGCGGCGTGTATTTAATGTTTTGCCTTAGCGCCGAAATCGTCATTACACGAATATGCTTTAGAAATTTTGCAAAGTAGGAAAGATTATAACTACAGGTAATGTTATGTGGTTTATAGAGTTTTCCTTCTCAGCAAAAAGAGGTGTTCACGGGGTCATCATATAACAAAAAATCTTACTCCCACATGCTCAAAAACAACAGAGGGGTGGGGATAGTAGATATTTGGCGAAGTAAGTAGGGCAATCTTGCACGACACATCAATCGCTGAAGTCGCCAGTCGGTGGGGGATTCTTCTCCAGGGTTGGGATCACTAGACCCAGTACTGTAGTACTGCGGGTTGCCCTCGTCGCCGTCCTCGTCGCTGTCCTTTTCCATGTCGTCCAGAGTGTTGAGGATGGCCACACATTCGTCGCAGTGCCAGGCCTCTAGACCCTGGGATGGGGAACAGGTAGTGAGTCTCCTCGGGTTGGCAGGCCTGGTGGAATCTCTGTCGGCATCGGTGGCATCGGGGCATCTTTGATCGATTGCCTGTTTTTCTGCATGCGGGGCAGGTCCGGAGGATTACCGGCTTGGGTGGGGCGCGTTGGGGGGATGTGGATGGTGGTTCATTGCAGCGAGCCCTTGGGCAACAGGGGCAGTGTTCATAGGAGCGGACCTCCACGTCAACCAAGTACTCGATGAAGTCCTTGAGCTTAGCATTGGGGCTTGCTAGCATCTGATCGAGGCGACGCCTCGGGAAGAAGCGGAGCCAATTAGTGAGGACTTGTGGGGGTAGGTCCCGGACGCTAGTCGGGCGTCTTGGTCTCGGATTGCTGGGTTGGCCCTTGTCAAGGGGTTTCTTGCCACGATTGTCAGATGGTTTGGGTGCCATGGTTCCGAGATGTTGATAGAATGGATGTGATGGGGATGGGTACGGAGGGCCCGTATATATATAACGGGGGTTACTGTAAGCGTAATAAATTCATGCGTCAGATCATCATAAATGCTCAGACTTACTTACGTCAGCAGAATCCGCTGTTATTTTGACTATGCCGCCGATCACTTCGGGTAACCAGTCATCCTAACCTAGGGTCAGGATTGATTCTTCGAAACGGTGCGAAGTTAACGTTCCGCGGAGCGGCATACTTCAAGGTTTGTAGAGGATCTACATCATGTGGATTGTTATTCGGACGAAGCCGAAGGGACGCGTCGGTTCTGGACTACTTATGAACTTTGGCGCCAAAGGGCCGAAGCGACGCGACGTTATAGGTTTTTGAAGCGACTAGTCGAAGGGACGCGAGACACATGTCGAAAGATGTTCTTTGAGATTGGCGCCGATTTTCTACGGCTTCTTACGGGGGCACTATATAAGGATAGGCGGGCCCGAGCGTGTATCCGTTTTCAGCAAGTTATATTATCGGGGTATTCTCGCTCATCGCTCTCGCTTACAAGGACAATTGACGGGGGAGATTGTACGAGAATTTCACCGAGGTGTCGTTCGCGAATACGTAAGTACCACTGTCGCAAACATTTCGTTCGGGACCTGGTATCTCGACCGATACTGGGAGTCATTAAGTCGGTACTGTTCTTCCTTTGCGTACCTGTCGCACACGAGGGCCATTTCTGAGCGAGTTCCCTTCAATGTCGGCAGGGGAGGCTAATTCTGGTTCTGAGGGGGACTTTTTTTATTGGGAGGCGGCCGTGGATTGGGATGATATAGGCCCAGAGTCATCCGTTGATTGGAAGGAGGCACAACTGGAGTCCCCTGTGGACGAGGCCACAGCGGAACCAGATTCTCCAGACGAGCCCATCGATTGGAGTGATCCGGCAATGTGGGATCACGGGATAGAGGGTGAAGGTGCCGGGAAGTCGAGAGCGGCCTTGGAAAGGGCTTTTACTGAGTCGGGTAAGAGGATAGTGCCCTCGGTAATGTCTCCCATTGCTGACAATCTTATTAAATTACCTTTGCAGCCAGCGAAGATGGGTGGGAGGAAGAAGATAGTTCGGGAACGGGTCCCGTTGCAGAAGACCGATCCCTCGTATTATTCTTCTAGCATAAGTGAGACTCGCTCAGTCGAGGATGTTATGGAGTTGGAGGGAGTCGAGGTGCAAGATCGCCAAGGGTCTTCTCGGGGGACATCAGTTTCAGCGCCCTCGCAGGCGCCGAACAAGAAAAAGAACTCCAAGGAACCCCCCTCTTCGAAGAGGAGGCGCTTCGGGCACGCGCGTGATGCGCACTTTGGGGAAGTTAGTCTTTTGTTCCCATCAGCGATGGGTTGTCGCAGTCAGAGTTGGTGGTTTGATGTTTTTTATAGCGAGCTCGTAAGAAAGGAGGCGAGAGGTCGCATTTCTTTGAATAGGTTAGGGTTCTTATTGCCTACAGCGGACGATCGAGCTCATGATGATGAGAAGGGACTATGCATTTACTGGAAAATGCCCAGATGCGGTTTCCAATTGCCTCTGACGCCATTCCAGGTTACTTTCTTGAAGACACTGGACATAACCCCCGCCTAGTTGACAAGCGCGGGGTGGTGCTATCTTGTCAGTTTTGAGAAGCTATTTGAGGAATTTCGGTTCTATTTTAACGGACTACGGCCGAGTATGGCCCTGTTTGCACATAATTTCAGTCTCTGTGTGGCTTCATCAGGATTTTGTCGCTGTGAGGAGGAGAACTGACGCACCGGAGATTTTCGACTATGAGACGCATAAGAAAATCATGAGGAAAATTGATGGGTGGAATAGGGGCTGGGTGTATTTGACCGAGCCCGAGGAGGTTGAGTCGTTACAAGACATTCGTCGCTCGTGGCGATAGATTAAGAAGGGTGAGAGTGATAGTTCGTGAGAGGGGAAGCCCGAGATGAGTGACTTCCAGATGAGCGCTGCTGATGAGCGGGCTGTCGAGGTTATTGAGGAGTTGTCGCAAGGTAGTTTTCGCGCCTATATATTTGTTTAATAAAGAATCTTAACTGTTTTCCTATATATATGGCCCCTGAGTTCATATTTTTGCTGCAGCTTTTGGCCTAATGGATTTCACCTTTAACGGGCTGAAGGCCATCCCCGAGTTAGTCTGTCCGCACGTAGGTGGGCTGTATTTAGGGTTACCAAGGGCCGAGGTGGCTCCTGCTCAACCACCTGTTGGTGATGAGGAGCGCGCGGTCAAGAAGGGGGCCGGGGGTGCGGAGTCGAGGAAGCGGAGGGCGACGCACGAGATTGATCGTGACGTCAAAGGGAAAGGGCCAACTACAAATAAGAAAAGGAACGTGACGCGGCCACCTTTGGCCCCGAGCCTGAGGGACGTCGCCACTACCCCCTTATCGGAAGTAGCAGCCCCCCTTCAGGGGCGGCTTCAGTCGTGTTGGCTCAAGAAGTCCCGGCGTCAACTGGGGGGCCAGGTGGAGGTGGGAGTTCGAGCACGATTGCTTCCCCTGAGACGGCACCTACTCCGTCCGAGGGGTCTCGCAAGGTAGGACTTCCGGGCAAGGTGGGGGTAGGGACCATATGTAAGACTCCATTCCCGTTAAGTTAAGCGGACGGGTGCCTCGCCTTTTTCCCTCATCTGGCTAAGATGCGCAGCGCTAATGACCGGCCCCAGGAGAGCGGGGTGTATTATAGGGAGGCCTTCCGCGCCTTGGAGCCCCCTTATTTGGGTCGGCTTATTCAGAAGTGCGGGGTTGGCATGATGTTGGATGCGATGGGTCGCCTTTTCGAGATAGGCTGCCTGTTTGCTCGTGCCACGGAGGCAATGACTGCAAAGAACTTAACAGCGGCCAACTCTCCTGTCGAGCCGGGGGACTTGACGGCGGCCGTTGTGGAGAGGGATTATTGGATGGAGAAGTACAAGTCCCTGAGCGACGACTACCAAAAGTTTCGGGGCTCGGTGGTCAGCAGCAGTGAGGAAGTCGATAAACTAAGGAGTGAGGTGGAAGCAAAGGCTCGGGCGATAGAGGAAAGTGAAAATTGTGCTAAAAGGAGCGTCGAGATGCTCGAGGAGGCCGCGGCTAAGCTTGTTGACAGTGAAGCGGAGGTAAAGGAACTGAAGCAAACAAAGGAGGAACAAGCCCAGGAGTTAACGCTCGTGCAGGAGCAGCTATCCCAAACCTTGCTTGCGATCAAGAACTCACAAGCGGAGCGTCTCGATCAGGAGAGGGAGATGATTCGAGAATTCCTGATTAGCAACCCTTTTAAGCTCGCAGCGATGCTGTCGCTAACGGGGATGATCAAGAAGCAAGTTCATATGGAGTTGTCTATTTTGGCCGGTCTTTATCCTTTCGCCCCGGAGGACCTCGGGTACATGCCGGTGGCGGATAAGGATGGGGTCCCCCAGGGTCTGATAGGATACGAGTGGGATAGGGCTGGAGGCCAGCTGCTCAACCCCGATGGTGAACCTGTCCTTCCGAGTATGGACTTGCTGAGCTGTAAGCCTAAAACGCCTTTTCACACTTGGCATAAGATTGCGCCCTGGCCTCGTCATTTGGACAGAGAGGATACGCCGCCCTAGTCCTCTGAATGCCACGTGGAAGGCCCAGACGGTCCTACGGACTAAGGGACCGTCTCGGGTACTGGCGAAGGAGAGACTTCGCTGGACAAGGTGGATTACAAAAAAGAGCCGGGAGACGATCCTTCAGAAAACCTCGAAGTGAACCAAGTATAACTCTTTTCTCTATATATATGTCGTAACACGAGGTTTAATCCGAATAGTCACCCGACATTATTTTATTTGTTGCAGGATAAAGATGAGTAGGCATGTCGCGGCTGGATGGACGGGCGGAACGTCCTTTCTTATTTTTCTTTGAGCGTATTTGGTGTGAGGAACCCTCCAGGATGTGGAGGTTTTAACAGAACTTGTATGTTTTTGCTCGGGTGGTTTACTGAGGAATATTTCTCAGCCACCCGAGATAACAGTTGACTTAATGATATTTATGTTTTCTTCTTACTTTGACATATGATTATTGTGGCATAAGCCTTATGGCAGTACAGGTTCGGGGTGGCGGAACGTTCTCATCGAACGGCCTCACTCTTGTTTGCACTGCGATAGCGGGAAACATTTTATTTGCGTCACTTTGCATTATCCGGTGATGTGTCTGTTGGTTCTTTTCTTTGGTTCGAGATACTTTCCTTATATGTGTTTGTACCGCAGATATAAAAGAATAGACAGTTTTCTTACCCTGTGAGGCGTGCTTCCGCGACTTCCCGAAGTGGGTGAGGTTCTCGGTCCCCTTTTTCCTATGGCTCGTCTCGCGGAGATGCCTGCTTGCGGGTTGTGCGCATTGCGTTCTGTATTATTGCGCATCGCCTCAAGGGGCTTGTCCTCTGCATCGCGAGGCCGGTAGGGACATTACTGCGAGATTTTTTGTTCAGGCATGTACTTATGCCGACTTGTTTATCTCGCGAGACCGGTAGATTATTCCTGCGAGACTTTTGTTCGGACATGTTGTCATGCCTACTTGTTGTCTCGCGAGGCCAGTAGGTTATTCCTGCGAGACTTTTTGTTCGGCCATGTTGTCATGCCTACTTGTTGTCTCGCGAGGCCAGTAGATTATTCCTTCAAGACTTTTGTTCGGACATGTTGTCATGCCTACTTGTTGTCTCGCGAGGCCAGTAAATTATTCCTGCGAGACTTTTTGTTCGGCCGTGTTGTCATGCCTACTTGTTGTCTCGCGAGGCCAGTAGATTATTCACGCTTATTCCACAAGACTTTCGTTTGTACCTATTGCATAGGCAAGCTCGTTGTCTTTGTGGAATGGCGGAATGTTTTATCCGATTTTGTGCGTGTTCGTTGCCCCGTCGGGCTTTCGTGTACGCTGTATGTCGGGATCCTCGGAGAGATTTTTTCGTTACCCCACGGGTTTCCGCTATTATCTCTCCAAAGCAAAGTTATGCGCATTCGTTATCCTTTTGGGATTTTCGTTCGCTTTTTGCATAACTGTCCCTTTTGTTTTCGCGAGTCATGTGTATTCGTTGCTCTTTGCAGAGTTTTCGTTCACACTTTTGTGACTCGCGCCTGTATTTTCATGTTTGAGAGTCACGTGTATTCGTTGCTCTTTGCAGAGCTTTTATTCACACTTTTGTGACTCTCGCCTGTATTGTCTTGGAGAATTGTTTTGCTGCTTTGTGCTTCAGGTCTTTTGGCCCAAGACTAGCGCGAATTTTCCGCGCGAGACGCATCGTGTGTACTCGTCATCCTTTTAGAGTATTCGTTCGTACTTTGTACGACTAGCGCACGCTCGCTGTTACAGAAAAGTTGCTTCGGGCTGTTTTATGCTCAAGGGCCTTTGGTCCGAAGTTAGTATAATAATTTTCGGTTCTGTTGGTTAAGACATATGTCGCCCGTAGGCTTTTTATCCCTTTGCTACGAGAAGTGATGTTGTTTTATTGCATAGGCGTTCGTTGCCCATTAGGCTTTCGTTTATCCTCTTAACGCAATAATTTTATTCTTTTATAGAGGCATTTATTGCCCGCAGGCTTTTGTTTGCCCTTGTGATAATCAGTTGTTTTGTGAGGTGATCCCGGCGGCAATTTTGTGTTGTCGGGCCCCGAATTTGTTAGTCAGACATCGCACACCAGGGCCGTGCTTATAACATCGCACAGGCGCCCTTGACCATACACGGGCATTCCCGTGTTGATCCAAACGTACGAGCTATCGGGCCGTGCTTATAATATCGCACCGACACCCCCGACCCTACACGGGCATTCCCATGCAGGCTGGTCTAAAAGGTACAAGAGAATAATTATATTTTTGCAGACGGTATGTCCGCTGCTATACCTATTCT
Organism: Carex parvula; assembly: GCA_025461045.1. NCBI lineage: Eukaryota > Viridiplantae > Streptophyta > Magnoliopsida > Poales > Cyperaceae > Carex > Carex parvula. Next base: position 52,583 of record JAJGRW010000494.1, on the reverse strand, counting down.
TCCCCTCTTTTTTTTTCTAAACATAAAATCTTCGAAGGTGGACAACGTTCTAGGGTCTGGCGAGCATTCGTCCGTCGGGACCTTCGAGCTCGTAAGCTCCTTTGCCGCAGGCGCGAATTACCCGGAAGGGGCCTTCCCAATTAGGTTGAAGCTTACCAACATGCTGCCCGGTAGCTTCGATCTTTTTCAACACCAGGTCGCCTGGTTCGAATGCCCGGGGTGACACGCGTTTATCGAAGGCGCATTTCACCCTTCGCTGGTATTCTGTGGTACGGACGCGGGCTTTGTCTCGGAGTTCTTGGACTAGCTCGAGCTCCACTGCTCGTGCTTGGAGGTTGTTTTCTACGGAATAGGCCGTCATCCGCAGGGAAGGTGCAATGAGTTCAAGAGGTGTGACGGCCTCCATGCCATATACTAGGGAGTATGGTGTTTGCTGGGTAGCCTCGCGGGGAGTGGTTCTGTATGCCCAAAGGATTTCATCTAGTTTGTCGGGCCAGTTTTTCTTGTTGGAGGCCACCTTCTTTCTCAACCCATCGAGAATGGTCCTGTTGGTGACTTCGGCCAGACCATTGCTAGCGGGGTGGCTAACCGAAGTAAAGTTGCTGCGAATACCTAGCTTTTCTAGGAAGGACATGGTGACATCTGCATTAAATTGCGTGCCGTTGTCAGAGATTAGTGCGTGCGGAATTTCCAAAACGGCACATGATATTGCGCCATATAAAATTTTTGGCGGCCTCTGCCGTGATGTTGGCTAATGCCTTGGCCTCGACCCACTTTGTGAAGTATTCCACAGCCACTATGATCCATTTTTGTTGTTGGACAGCCATGGGAAAAGGGCCTACGATGTCGATCCCCCAGAGGTCGAAAGGCCAGGCTCCCGAAATCGTGATCATGTCATAGCCCGGGACACTGGATAATCGGCAGTGATATTGGCACCTTTCGCATTTTCACGCCATATCGGCGGCATCTTGCTGCACCGTGGGCCAATAGTATCCCGCGCGCAGGATTCTTTTTGCTAAAGTCTTGGCTCCCTGATGGCTGCCGCAGAGTCCCTCGTGGGCTTCCTCTAGCATTGTCCGGGCGTCTTTTTCTCCGATGCACTTAAGCCATGGCCGGGCATATCCTCTTTTGTATAACTGGTGGTTGTATATCGAGTACAAAGAGGCAATCTTCTTCAATCTCCTGGACTCCAGTGGGTCTTCGGGTAAGGTTCCCGAGGTGAGGTATGCCTACATGGGAGCGTACCAGGTATCTTCAGGTTCATTGATAACATAAGCGTCCTTCGCGCCATCCGATATACTCGACTCGGGAATATCCATTACTATCACGGGGCGGTCCTTGTCGAGGTTTCCTACTGCCCCTAATTTGGAGAGGGCATCTGCTTGACAATTCTGGTTTCTGGACACATGTTCTATCACCACCCTATCAAACTGTCCCTTCAAGGAATGGAACTGCTCTCGGTATCGTCGCAATCGGTCGTCATGTACACTGCACTCCTCGTTAATTTGTCTGACCGCGAGTTCAGAATCACTATGGAGATGAACCTGTCGGGCTCCTAGCGCCGCGGCTAACCTGAGGCCTGCTATCATGGCCTCATACTCGGCAGTATTATTAGTTACAGGGAACTGGAAATGGAGTGCATAGTTGAGTGTTTCTCCTTGGGGTCCCGTGAGAGCTATTCCTGCTCCTGCTCCCTGATGGGAGGAGACTCTGTCGACATAAAGCGTCCACTTGCCATCCAATTCCTCGGGGGCTCCCGAGTACTCTGCGATAAAATCCGCAAATACTTGTGACTTGATCGAGTTCTGGGGGTGGAAGGTGACGTCGAATTCTGTTAATTCAAGTGCCCAAGCCAACACACGGCCCGAGGAATCAAAGTTCGCGAAGGCCTTCTTCAGGGGTACTCCGGTATATATCTTGATCAGGTGGGACTGGAAGTATGGTCTCAGTTTCCTGGCCGCAATTATAAGGGCATAGGACGCCTTCTCCATCTGTGTGTACCGGGTCTCGGCATCTCGGAGCACATGCAACACAAAATATATGGGTTTTTGCTCCCGCCCCTCTTCTCATACTAACGCGGCACTGACCACGTGGTTGGTTGTGGCCAGGTATACAACTAGCATGTCCCCATCCATAGGTCTGCTTAGGCAAGGTGGACTGGCCAGGTACTCTTTCACCTTGTCGAATGCTATCACATATTCCTCGGTCCACTCAAATTTGGCGGATTTGCACATGGCTTTGAAGAAGGGGAAGCAAACATCGCCGGATCGGGCGATAAATTGGTTCAATGCTGCAAGTCTGCCCGTGAGCGACTGGAGTTCCTTGAGGTTTCGGGAAGGTTTCATATCGAGGATGGCCTGCGACTTGGGGGGGTGTATCTCTATGCCTTTCATGGACACCATAAATCCGAGGAACTTTCCTCCCGTAAGACCGAAGAAGCTCTTCTTGGGGTTGAGTTTCATGTCCGCCTGGTTGAGTGTCGCGAATGTCTCGCGCAGGTCCTGCACGTGGTCTAGGTCGGACATGCTCTTCACCAGAAGGTCATCTACGTAGGCTTCTACATTCCGACCTATCTGCTCGTGTAACACCTTATTCACCATTCTTTGGAAAGTAGCCCCCGCATTTTTTAGCCCAAAGGGCATCACTCGGTAACAGTATAACCCGGAGTGAGTTGTGAAAGCCGTCTTGTCTTCATCTTCTGGGCACATCCGAATTTGGTTGTACCCCGAGAACGCATCCATGAAGCTTAGGAACGCGTGCCCGGAGGTGGAATCTACCAGTTGGTCGATCTTCGGCAAAGGGAAAGGGTCCATAGGGCCGCCTTGTTCAAGTCGGTGTAATCGATACACATTCTCCAATTCCCGTTCGCCTTTCTCACGAGCACAGGGTTCGCCAACCACTCCAGACAAGTCACATTTCTGATAAAACCGGCTTCTAGTAACTTGGCTACTGCCTTAACTGCAGAATGCCTCTCGGCTCCCATGTTCCTTCTCCTCTGTACGACAGGCTTTGCGCCCGGTTTGATGTGTAAACGGTGTTCCGCTATAGATCCTGGGATCCCAGGCATATCTGCGGCGGTCCATGCAAACACTGCTTGGCTCTCTTGGAGGAAATCAATCAGTTTCTCCCTTGCGTTTCCCTGAACTGCCTTGCCAATGTTCAAAAACCTGCCGTCGCCAAGGTCGACCTGGTCGACCTCGTCGGCCGGCTCAATTGGTGCATTTAGCTCTCCTTTATCAGTGGGATCCAAGACCATGGGTGTATGTGGGGGTAGGAATTCTGGGCTGGATAGCAAGCGCGGGCCGGTGAGACCTGATCTCACCCCTGCTTTCATATCCACTTGATGGACCGTTCCTCCTTGCCCTTCGAGGGAAGTTTGGTAGCATTCCCGGGCCGCCTGCTGTTGCCCACATTCCTCTCCCACTCCGTGGCTGGTAGGGAATTTGATCTTTAGGTGGGGGGAGGATACTATGGCTCCAATTTTGTTCAGGGTGCCTCTGCCAATGATCGCGTTGTAGGCAGAAGGTGCATCCACTACAAGGAAGTCCACCATGACTTCAGTGATGCGAGGCGAGGACCCAAATGCTACTTTCAATCGGGCGATCCCTTTGGGCCGGAGGGAATCGCCAGTAAACCCACTAGCGGTGTCACCTTCTTCTGGGATTTCTCAAGCTGCATCCCCATCTTTTCAAAAGCTGAGAAGTATAAGATGTCGGCCAAACTTCCCGTATCCACGAGGATTCTCTTCACGCCGAACTCCTCTATTTTGAGCCTTAGCACTATGGGATCGTCATGGGGACAGGCAATGGTGCCGAAGTCTTTCTCAGAAAAGTATATGGCTTCGTCTATCCGGGGCCTCTTCCTTTCAAGGGGTCTTTCAACGTTCAGTATGGTAGGGTACGGCTTGGTGGTGCTCCGATTATGTTTCTCAGGGACCACCACCTCGTGCCCCCCGCTAATAACATTGATCTCTACACTTGGCTGCCGGCCGGATGTTCCCGGTCCTTTTCTCATGCCTTCTTTGGGCTTCGGTCCCGTGTACCTGGGCCCCTTGTACTCGTCCCGGTAGGAAGCCTTCTTTTTGTACTCGGCTTCCCCATTGTACTCTCTTGTGAACTTTTTGAAGAATTCCGGCTTGATATATTCGATCAGTTTTCCTTCCCTAGCTAATTTTTCTAACACGTCTTTCAGCTGTAGGCAATCTCCCGTGGAGTGCCCATTGAAATGGTGGAACAAGCACCTTACAGCCTCGTCTTTTTTCTCAAAGATGCTCTTGCGCAGCGGCCTTGGGACGTCGGGCATGTTTTTTATGACATGATACATCTCGCTCCTCTTCTTGACAAAAGGGGCGTATCGCACATAGTGGGGTCGGTAGCCCTCTCTGCCATCTTCGCGCCGTTCTTCCTGTGGCGCAGGCAGGGTACTTCTTTTTGGTGGTTCTCGTCTTCGAGACGGACCGCCACTAGGCTATCGGTCACGCTGCTGTTGTTTTGGTGATCTGGACCGCGGCCTAACGAACTGGACGGCATCCTCTTCGGCCTAAATTCTCTCTGTCGGGCATCATACCGGAGGGTGCCCGGTCCTCCTTGCCAAAGCCCATTCTGTACAGCTGCCAGGGGGATGTCCTCACTGTAGTTTCGGACCTCCCTAGAGGCCTTCACGAACCTATTTACAAAGGTCCGAGTTGTCTCTTGGTGTCCTTGAACGTACTTTAGGAGGGAATCGCAGGTGGCGCGCGGAGGTCGGAGCATATCGTAGCGGGCCAAGAAGGCTCTCGCCAGTTGGTCAAAGGTTTTTATCGATCCTTGTTTCAGTCTCATGTACCATTCCCACCCCTCTCCAGTCAGGCAGGTGGTAAAAATGCGGCACGCGACGGCATCCGATGCCCCATGCAGTCGTAGCCTCTCGTAGAACCCGTACACAAAGTTCTGCGGGTCCTGAACGTCACCGCTTCCTTAGAAGCACGGGAGGCCAACAGGGTATTTGAAGTCACCCATGGGGGCTTTGTAAAGTTCCAGGGCTAGTGGTCCCTCTAAAATATTCGTCGACCCGGAACGAGTCCCTGCTCTCTTTCTCTCTTTCTCCGCTATCTCTTTCTCCACCCCCTTCTTGATCATGGTGTTTATCATTGCCATGTCCATCCCTGCGGCATCTGTTGTGGTGCGTGGCTTCCGTCGCTTCTTAGGAGGTGTCTGGCGACGCTCTTCCTGCGAATGATGAGACTGATCATCCTTCCTCGAGTGACGAGACTGATCGTCCTTCCTCGAGTGGCGAGACTGTTCTTCGGTTCGTTTCCCGAGGCCTTCTCGTGTTCGCTCTGTTCTTGCTCGACCAGCACTCCTCCTCGAGCTGGCCGCCGCGGACGAGCCTTCGCTTTCTCCCTGTTCAGTTCTAAAGGATAGCCTCCGCCTCGGTCCACCATCCTGTCTCGTCTCCCCCTCGCCAACAAGAGTCTCAAGTTCGGGGTCGGGATTGTCAAAGTCGCGTTCTGTATCATGTGGACTAGGCTCTGGATTGTTCGACCCGGGTCCGGTTTGGATTAGCTGTACCACAGGCGGCGGGGGGTGAACCATCCGTACCCCAGGGGCCGAGGTGGGAGTTTGGGGATGGTATGACAGGTTGGGATTAGCTTGCGGAGGGTAGTGTGCTAAAGGGGTGGCCGGGTACTGTGGGTATGGAGAAGCATATTGCGGGTATGGAGGATAGTTGTAGGGAGGTGGATATACATACTGTGGAACGTAAGGAGAATGGTATTGGGCGTAGATCATCTGGTTTTGAGTATTTTGGAGGGTCGACCCGGTCGGCCCGGTGGCCTGGGCAGTCGCAATAGTCGAGTCGATCGGTCTTATAATCGGTGCGGAAACTCTGAGGGACTCCAAGCCCATCCTGGGTTGGGTGATCGGTACCCCTTCGGGCGGCATGCCCAAAGAGTGGGTCGGAGGGACAGTTGGGCTGGGGGTCTTCTGGCCCAGTTTGGAGGGGGATTTTACTCGTCGCCCCCGCACTCGGGTCACCTGGGCGAATTTTCTTCGAGGGTTCTTTAGATTTTAAGCCCGGGGTTAGGTTGGTCAGGGACTTCACATTCTCTGTCCTTCGGCTAGATTGTTCTGTCCGCCGAGCAACCTCCTCGGGGGTGGGCTTGCCCACGTCTGTTTGTTTAGTTTCGGAAGTCATCTTGCTCAGTTGAGGCTGGGGGCCCCACGGTGGTTGATACGTCCCTTCCCGAGAGGGCCGGGCCATATGTGGACTCGGTCCGGTAAGGTGCAAGCGCGTCCTGTCCCTGGGGAGCAGGCCGTGCAAAGGCCGGTGGCTGAATGTATAACTCGTCCCGGTTCGAGGGAAACGGGGCGAGAGGGTGGACACGCGGGGTGTCGGAGGGGTATTAACGCTCTAACCCTTTTTAATACCTCCTCTGGTGTTGGTGAGTGTGATTAATGCAGTTCTTGCCGTCCCCCCTATCTGAGGGTTTCTCTGCCTTAAATAGGGGGGCGCCCTACTGTAGCGGGGTCTTGTCAGCATTAATGACGAAGGCCCGCATATTAGGCGATAGTGTCCGCATAATCTGTCACGAGCTGAACTAACGAGGCCGTGCGTCAGCCTTCTCTGGCTGTTCGGCATGTTAGGCTTTGAGCCTTGTTTTGTTTGGTCCCGAGCTGGCCCTGGGGGGGGGTCCGAATCTCGGGCTCTTTAACCTCGGGCTGGCCCCGGGAGGGGGTCCGAATCCCGGGTTGTCTTTAACCTCGGGCTGGCCCCGGGAGGGGGTCCGAATCCCGGGTTGTTTTTAACCTCGGGCTGGCCCCGGAAGGGGGTCCGAATACCGGGTTGCCTTTAACCTCAGGCTGGCCCAGGGAGGGGGTCCGAATCCCGGGTTGTTTTTGGGTCATGGCCTGTTTTCTGGGGGGGGGGGGCCTATTCTGTTTTGTTCTGTTTTGGGCCGGCCTTTTGTGTATTTAAATCTGGGAATGCTTTATTGGGCCAGGCCAGGGCTTTTTAAGGGCCATTGGTATATGGATCTATCAGCCACAATTATACATCTAATATACATATTTGATTAAATTTATTGTAAAAATATTGTATAAAAAAACGTATTTTGATATTTCCAAAATTACGCCTTACCCCTTCCCCCTTCCAAATTCACCCATTTCCTTCCCCCTGCACCTTTTGTTTCTATGTCCAATCGCAGTGCAAGTATGGTGTGAGATATCAGCAAACCTGGGATACCGACTCATGATCCTTGCTCAATCTCTGACAGAGATATGGAGGAAGTCCATGGAAAATGTCAAATTGCTTGGTGGTCATCCTTGCTCAATCTCTGACATAGATATGGAGGAAGTCCATGGAAAATGTCAAATTGCTTGGTGGTCAATGTTACAGAGAATGGAAATCATTCTTCATGTGTGCGTGTTGGCATATGTGGAAACGAAGAAATGAGACGATATTCTCTGGCCAAACTACCTCCACACGTGTGCTGCCAGAGCGAATTATACAGGATGGCAGGCTGTGGCTAAAATTTTGCAACACTGGTACACAGCGCTTAATGGATACCAATTTGCTAGCGGATCCGGATTGATGAAAAAAAAAAAGATGAAATGATGTCTCAATGTGCCTGGATAACAACGGGGCATTGTTGTTACTGTCTTTGTTTTGTTTTTACTGTTACTATCTACGTGTTGGAAGTCATAGGGAGAGAACTTGGGATGGTAGCGGATGTGCAGGGGGAAGGAAATGGGTGAATTTGGAAGGGGAAGGGGTAAGGGGTAATTTTGGAAATATCAAAATACGGTTTTTTATACAATATTTTTCAGAATAATTTTAATCAAATATGTATATTAGATGTAAAATAATGGCAATTTCATAAATTTAATGATTTTAGAGTGGCAAATAACTAATTTTATGTTTTCGGGTGATAATTTCCTAATTTTCATATTTTAGAGTGACATAAAAATAATTTTCCCAATAAAATTTGTTGCAAGAAGATAACATTTCTCGTTTCGTGTCCATGTGCAATTCAAAACACCAAATTTACAAAAAAACTTTTGTTGGTGTACGACTCATCACAACACAAATTTTTTTATTAACAATTGACTCGGCTCGATTGGCGATTGGTTCGAGCCTTGACTAAAGTCAAACTTGTGATGCATCAATCTCACGACAGCTTCATGGCTACTCGCACAAATATTAAAATTAATCGAACGGCTCTAAATTAAAATTGGATTAAATTTTGTCTATCATTAATCCAAAATTTTAAAAAATACCCTCATAAAAAACATAAACCAAAAGATCACGGATTTTTCAAAATTTCATAATTATCAGGACTGCAATTTCACGTTGCAGATCCATTATTGGGACCTGCAATGTGACATGGCGGACCCATTATGGGGTCATAATGGGTGTCCAGATCCGGGTGAACAGTAAAAACAGTCTGGACCATATGATCTGGAATTTTCAAAGTGGCTCAATAAATAGTAAAAAAATTCCAAAAAATGTAAAATTTGGTCTCCAAGTACATTTTAATATAGATTGAACATCTAACGGTTTGAATTTGTTGTTTGAACATCAAACACTAAGATATGCCCCCGGAAGCACGAGACCGAAGTTCCTAGAGGAAGCACGTTAGCCATACTATATATATATATATACTAGTATCATGCCCGTGCGTTGCAACGGAGACATACTATAAGAGGAGAAAAACAATTCTCATACAAAATGACATATTTTCATAAAAAAAAAACCAACAAAAATAATATTTTTCAAAAATTGAGAAACATTCAAATAGAGAATTTATATGATTTTGTATTTTTAATTATCTTGAACTGTGATTTGATGATAATTTGATAATAATTTGATGATGTGATGATTATTTTTTAAGTACCAATGATCGAATAATAACTACATTAAAACTTAGTTAGAGATGTATTCACCACACATATCACCTTATCTTTTTTATTGATATTGATATGACTATTTTACCCTCATATCAATAAAAAGAAGTTTATATAATTTTTCATCTCAAATGTCACCAAAGCGTTGCACATAGCAGTACCATATAAGAAAAACATTTTGCGCTCTCCCTGTATTACTCATCCCATGCAATCAACAAGGTTGAACAAGCAGGTCGTGTGACTCAGCACATGCATTCCTCGTCTTGGGCTCTACATGTAAGGCACTGGCTCTCTTATTCTTTTCAGAAGCGCAAGAGATTGATGCATAACACAACCAAAAAACATCAAATGAATTGAAGTTCTATTGTATAGTGGTGGGAGGAAGAATGCCTCATTCAGGACTGTCCAACTCATGTATTTGCCTTCCTTCGTCTTTCCCATGCTTGCAGGAAAAACACTTGCAAGTAAGTCGAATAAGCTCCGAACTATCTGGATAATCATTATGAATGTCCTTCGCCTCTGAATAATGTACCAATATGCAACTCATAAACTGAAACAAACACACTAAGCATGATTAATGAATTTCAATTTAGTATGACATTGAGATATACAACTGGTAATGAACATGAACTCTTTGCATTAAAGCCGCACAAGCTATATTTACCAATTCTTAGTAATTTTGCAAATTAAACATTCTCTTTCTTATTTCCTTATCACAATCAATGATTTGTTCAAATCAACAACACAATTTACCAGATACCAGTACCAAGTTGACCCAGTACATTTGGTAACATTTATAAACTTATCACAAAAATTTACAAAATTGAGAAATATTTAGAGGAGAATAGTAGCAGTACCTGAAGGAGAGTAATAACATCAGCACTTGAGAAATTATATGATGATAATGCAGCTTTATTAAACATCACCAATAATACTGCACATGAGAAAAAAAAAAATAAGATTAACTTATTTAGTTATACAAATTTCTCCCTCAACCATTGAATCATTAATTTGTAGACACGAAGACAATTGTATTCGACTACCAACAGATAAAGCAATCTTCATCTATCGTTTCTTTGCTCATCCATCTAATTAAGAAAAAGAAAGTACTATTGTTTAATTGTTACAAAATCATAAAAAGAAAGTACTATTGTCTGAGATTTCTTTCTCCTTCCATATCACTGGAGAACAAAGCAACACAAATAAGAGGCACATCACAAAATAGGATACCAGTAAATCAATTTGTCAGAATCAGAATAAGAATTACAGCTGGCTAACCATATACAGTCAGAGTATAGTTAGAAATAATCTTTGCTCTTTATATAAGCAGCTTCTGTATAATAGTATTGATCAGTACGAAATACAATGAATGAATTATAGTATTCAAATTATCTTCTCAATTTTATATAACATATTTTAGTGTAAGTGAATCTGACAGGATAATAGGAAAATGCAAAAATGCAAATAGATCCTAATATTTACATTATATTTTTTGGCACAACTCACAACTGCATAGGCACCTGTTATTCAAAGCAAGCACAATTACTTATGCATCTATTATTCAAAGCAAGCACAATTACTTATGTGGAGATATTTCAAGTTTGAATGTTCTACTCCCAAATTCAACCAATTAGGAAGGTGTATCACTAATTACACAAAATAAAAAAAGACACAAAAAATTTATACAGACCTTTACTATATGAGAACAACAACTGATATGTAGCTACAGAAAAAGCATAAGAAGACTTGAACTTAATTTTTGGAATGCAAATTCAAAGACAAAAACAAGCTCGCAGTCTACTGCACAAAATGATTTTATAACACACATAATCTGAAAAATACTTGGTGACTTAACTTTCAGTAAAATTGTTGAAACTCTCAACTATCTTTACAATATATCAATTGAAAATAGTGGTCTTCAAATTTTACAATTTTAAGTTGAGATGCATATGTGGCAGCATCCCATACAGACTAATTTAAGTGAAACACTCAACCAAATCTCACTTTTCTTATGTCCAATCACATAAAATGCAATCTGAAACGAAAATAATATAACCTGGAAGAGAATTTACTTGGCTACAATGGAGGTCATTGATTGTTGAGAGAAACGAAAAGCACCGCGCCAAAAGGGCTTCACAATCTCAGAGTTTTATCTGTGCGATTCTTGCCAAATACCATCGATTTGGCGAGAATTTGGTCACGCGATTTTGCCCCATTGAAATCCCATCGAGTGAAATCGATTTTTGTCGCTTCTTCGCTTCCGATCAACTTGTTGCCGTGAATTCCATTTATGATTCTATTTCCTTCATGTTTTTTCACGTTCCGATCAGAGTGTTAGGTTTTGCAGCGGTGGAAGAAGAAAGGGAGCAGACAAAGCAGTCTCTTGAGAGAAAAAAAAAAAAGAACTTTTAGCGAAAAAGGCAGTGTATTTAATTTTAGTTGTAACATGTGTGGCCGTTTGTGTGGCGAGTATGTTTTTAACTAATTTTAGACTTCTATACGTAAAACAGATGTGTTTAATCAAAAGATGACAGATTATTTGATTTGAGGGCTGATATTTAATCCGAAAATTCATCTTTCAATCGTAGCCGTTAGCGGATTAGAACATCAACGTGCTTAATAATGGACTGGAGATATATGACAGTGCTACGGTGCTATGCATAGCATAGAGCTCTCCGTGCTACGGCTCACTTTTTGAGTTTTCAAAATCCTAACGGTCGATCCGAACCTTTTAACATGATCTCCATATGAATATGTACTTGCAAAACAAATTTTACATTTTTTAGAATTTTTTTACTATTTATTAAGCCACTTTGAAAAAACAGTAATTTGTACACAACAGTAAAATCTGCTGGACCATTGGATCAGCAATTTTCAAAGTGACTTAATAAATAGTAAACAAATTCTAAAAAATGTAAAATTTGGTTTGCAAGTACATATTCATATGAGATCATGTTGAACGGTTCGGATCGACCGTTAGGATTTTGAAAACTCAAAAAGTGAGCCGTAGCACGGAGGGGCTCTATGCTACGTGTAGCATATTAGCAAAATCCTATATATATATATATAGAGATGGGCTATGGTGCATTGCAATGCATAGGCACCCTTGTGCATTGGACCATAAATCACCGATTCAAAGTCCAAATGACCGATCCAAACCGTTCATCTTGTTCTCCATATTAATATGTGCTTGGAGACCAAATTTTACATTTTTTGGAATTTTTTTACTATTTATTAAGCCACTTTGAAAAAGTCTGATCCGGTGGTCCAGAAAATTTTACTATTTTTTACTGTTCACCGTTGGATCAGCTATTTTCAAAGTGGCTTAATAAATAGTAAAAAAATTCAAAAAAATGTAAAATTTGGTCTCCAAGTACATATTAATATGGAGAACAAGATGAACGGTTTGGATCGGTCATTTGGACTTTGAATCGGTGATTTATGGTCCAATGCACAAGGGTGCCTATGCATTGCAATGCACCATAGCCCATCTCTCTCTCTATATATATATATATATATATATATATATATATATATATATATATATATCAAAATTTGAAAGGCTACATTTCAAAAATTTGCTGCTACCACCAAAGGTTTCAAGAAAAAAGAAGAGGAAACCACATGTTTTATTTTTTTGGGCAATTTCATGTATACCCCTCAAAAACTTTGAAATTACATATTACCCTCAAAAGTTCATAAAATCATATTTACCCTTCTAAATTTAAAAAAACTCACAAATTTACCCATTTTATTGTCTTTTCTCTTAGAAATTATTTTAAATTTATAAAATACCCATTTTACCCTGTATAAAAAATATAAAAATATGTAGTATGTTTTAGAAAAATTGTCAATCTTCTAATTGATCAGTTTTCGAGGGCAAATGAGTAATTTCTCTACTTCTAATGCTTACAGCAACACACACCTAGATTTCACTCTGTTAACAAACAGAGGTAGAGGAACTACCCATTTGCCCTCGAAAACCATCCAATTAGAAAACTGACATTTTTCTGAAACATGCTACATTTTCTAATAAAGGGCAAAATGGGTATTTTATGAATTCAAAATGAATTATAATATAAAATGGGTAAATTTGTGAGTTTTTGAAATTTCGAAGGGTGAATATGATATTATGAACTTTTGAGGGGGATATACGTAATTTCGAGGTTTGCGAGGGGTTTACATGAAATTTGCCTATTTGTTTTTTCAAATATGAAGGAACTTTTATTTTGATGAAAAAGAATGCAAATTATTTCTTTAATTTTCATTTTCTCTCAATTAATGGGAAGACTGAAAGGTGCTTAATATTTTTTTTTTTGTTGAAATGCTTGGTAGGGACTAGATGCTTAATCATATATAGCAAGGGAGATAGTGATGGCAAGTAAGAATTATAGATTGTTGATGTAACTTCTCCTAATTAATTAATTAAAAAGAGTTTCATTTTCTTCTTACAACGAGCAGAGGAACATACCGAGTTGAGTCAATATGAAACTTGGTCCTGACAAATCAAAATAAAATCAAGCAAACAAATTACGAACTTCTTTCGTAACAAATCCCGAGCTACAAATTTATTTGCGAGCCCTACTTCTAGGTCTGTTGGTCTGAGGTAATTATCAGACAGAGTAAGTAATTAGAACGGCCCAATAAAAGAACTATTAGAAGAGATGAGCTCCATTGTGGGCTCACGGCCCAATAGAAAACCATGAGAGACTCCAGTATCAGCAAACCAATGTTACATTAAACAAACCCAAACCAATACCCAAACCAAATGTTGAGAATTATACTAACGCGCATGACCTAGAAATTATCATATCCAGCTACAAATCAATATCCATACATCCAAAATGATATCTTAAATATGCATGTTATTTTATTTTTTTCTCTCCTAAAAAAATAAAATAACATGACATTTACTTTATTCAGTTTTTCCAATCTCAATATGACTAATTTCAACCTGGTGAGAACAATATGCCCAATTTGAAGATGCTTTCTTCAGTCTACATGCGTCTGTCTGGTAATCTATTTTGTGCAATTATTGATATTTGTATGATGTTCTTTCACTGAGACATAATTCTAACATGCATTTTATGGTTGAGAACTCCTTGCCAATATTTCAATTTAAAGAGAAGTACTAGCTGAAAGATCTTAGTGTATAAAATATATACTATGAGTGTACTCCTGTAACGCTTAAGAATTTTGATTGTTGAATCATTAATTAATGCTTGAATTGACAGTACTAAGAGATAAGATGTATTAACATTTGATAATTTACCTTATAAAATGCATCACCCGATCGATTATGGTCCCCCCTTAGAGGTTTTCTGGTTTTACTATTTTGTAATTCACTACAGCAGCGGAACCCTTCTGCGACCGGCCAAATCGGTCACAGAAGGGTATGGCGCCGGTCGCAGTTGCTCCGTCACCGATGACCACCCCGCTGACGTCACCGGTCGCTGAAGGGTAAGGCGCCGGTTGCAGATGACCCTATTGCGACCGATGAAATCTGTCGCTGATGATATATGTTGACATGACGGAAGACCATTAGAGACCGACTGGCCGGTTGCTGATGGGCCCATAATCAATCGCAGAAGGGTGGTTTTTTGTTTGGTATTTTTTTTGTTATTTTTCTTTTCCCCAATTGGTACGAAATGTATCAAGCACCAAGTAATTTAAAAGGAATTCAAATATACAATTCACAAGCAATTCACAAGCAATTCAATACTGGTACGAAACGTATCAAGCACCAAGCAATTAAAAGGAATTCAAAAATAATTTAATTGGTACGTACCAAGCAATTCACATAAACATGAAATATGTAAAGTACTATATAAACATCAAATATCAAATATCTAAAATACGACATATAAATAAAATATCTAAAGTATGACATACAAATCAAATATCTAAAACTCATACAAAACGTCATAAAACTAGTCATCTCTGATATCATCCCCGCTGTCATCCTGAGCATCGGGATGGTGCGAGCTAGAACCTTCCTGTGAGAATATAACTAATTTTTTAGGTTTTAATGTAAGAGTTTACAATTTTTAGGAGTTTACTGTTCCATTAATTGATTTGCCGTACTTGGTGTCCTTATTGGATTGAAACATATCCAAAAATTGAATTTCGTACCTGATGAGATGAAGAACGCTCCACACTACGCCTCAACTCCTCCATGAATTGGTTGAGCTGTGGTTGAAGCACGCCCAACACCTGACTTGAAATCGCATTTATCTCTTCTTGCCTGAGAGGATGCGGCGCTGAAGAATATGATTGCGACAGCTTAATGTATGCATTTCGGCTGCGCGGAGGGTGCTTGGATCCACTGGATGATGCCTCCTTCTCCTTACCCTTTCTGCTCGGCATACCTGCAATAAAGTTTGTAAAAAAATTAGTTTAACAAACAATTCCAACAAAAATAATACATTACTTAAATGTTTTTTCCATTTACAAATAAAACAAATAAGAATATATAATTAGGTCAATTCTACTCTTAGAAAAGATCTTATTCTCTAATTTGAACTCTAATTACAATTCATTCAATTCTATCTCTATTTAGCGACTGTTCAAGCAATTTGTGAATGGTGTATCAGGAATGTGAGGATAAGTTTAAGCAATTTGTGAATGGTGTATTAGAAAATCGAGCGCCATCCCATTTGGATATGTTTCAAGAAAGGTATACTGTCTTCTATTCAATTACATAAAACCAAATTTTAGTTTCCTGAAATGCACTTTTTGGGATCACAACAAAGTCATGTGCAAGTGAGAGAAAACAATGAAATACATTCCTTGCATAATGCATTATAGTAGGAAATACTTTTAGTATCCATCAGTTGTGTGCTCTCCAATCAAAGAAAGTATGATGTAGATAATTTTTACATTACCACTTGTCAAATTTTAATAGGAGGTTTAGTATGAGTATTTTATTTTTTACTATACAATTTGTTAGTTTGTTTGATACTGGGATCTTTTGTATGGTTTGTTCTGTTCAAAAGTATGCTGGTTGCATAAATCTATTTACAACCTTCCTAGATTACCAAAGATCTAAGAATAAACAATATGCTATACAAATGAACCATAATTTATTGCAAAATGTTGCTGGTAAGTGATAATTAATTCAGTGCAAACCAAAATGTATGGCGAATATATTCCTATCTACCAGTACTATACAACAGAAGTTCTATGGTAAAAAATGAATATATTCCTTACCGGTCGCTGATGCCAGTCGCTGAAGACTAGTTTTGTTGTAGTG
Source organism: Carex parvula (assembly GCA_025461045.1). Classification (NCBI taxonomy): domain Eukaryota; kingdom Viridiplantae; phylum Streptophyta; class Magnoliopsida; order Poales; family Cyperaceae; genus Carex; species Carex parvula. The sequence goes on along the minus strand of JAJGRW010000494.1, from coordinate 36,449 downwards.
CTTTTACCAAATTTTGCTCGTGTAAAATAGTATTATTTTAATTGTACAGTGAAATCAAGCTGAATGATTAAAGAACTGGCCGGGTGTATTGGAGAATATAAAACTTTGAAAATTACTCAAACTATGTATTCAAATATATATTACCAATAGTATTACAGAAAGACAAAAAATCAAGATTGAAGAATAATACATACCGGCTTCAGGAATATAAGAAAAGATGATGAACTACATTATTCAAGTAATAAGCAACTCACATTACAACTAAATTTTGATAATTACTCCCATTATATATTATAACTAAAAGCATTCTTTTGCCGAGAAAAATTTAGATGATAGCTGTGGCTGTTCAATTTCTAAAGTGGAGTAATGTACCCTATGTTGCCTCTCCTCCAAACTTTGAGACGTCAGAGGATGTTTTTGCTGTTGGTCGGACCGCCACAAGACATCGAGCTGTACCTCCACTTCCTTCATTGTTGGCCTTTCTTCTCCTTTCAATCTCAGGCACATTTCTGCAAGCTTGGCAACGGATTCGAGTTCTGTTCTGTGCTCCTCATTCACAACTTGGGGATCAAGAATCTCAAAAAGACGGTTCTCTTTCATAGCAAAACAAAAATATCCAATGAGATTACCCCCTTCAAACAACCTAGAGGAGAATAATGGCTTTTTTCTTGTTAGCAATTCAGCTAGAACAACACCAAAGCTGAATACATCACTTTTCTGGGTTAACCGGGCAGTGGAATGGTACTCCGGGTCCAAATACCCGTGTGTGCCTTGGATAATTGTATCTATGCCTGTTTGATCCATTTGAACAGATATTGAGATCCCAAAATCTGACACTTTTGCTGTGAAATAATCATCCAATAGAATGTTTGCTGATTTTATGTCTCGGTGTAAAACTGATATAGAGGCTGCAGATGAGTGAAGATAGGAAATTGCTCCTGCAGCCTCAAGGGCAATTCTTAACCGATGTTTCCATGTCAAGGAACAATGTTCCTCTACATGGAGATGATTAAAAAGTGTTCCGTTCGATATGAACTCATAAACGAGTAGTGGGACTTCGGTCTCTAGGCAACATCCATAGAGTTTCACAACATTCCTATGGTTGACTTGTGAAAGAATGACCACTTCATTTATGAACTGATTGATTTCGGCCTGCCGATCAGCGGCCTGCTGAGTAACGGACCTCTGATCATTAGCCTGGTCATCAATTTTGGACCTTTTTACAGCCACGACACGTTGATCAGATAAAATACCTTTATAGACATATCCATGACCTCCCCGACCAAGAATGAGTGCATTATCGAATCCGTTTGTTGCCTTTTGCAGCTCTTGTATTGTAAGAATTCTCGTATTTTGTGTGGCCTCTTCATTGGAAGCTATTAGTTGTTGGAGAAGCGACCCCTGGTTTTGATCGAAGAACTTCTTTCTTAACTTTTCCTGTTTTCTCTTTTTAAACAAGTTGATGCGTCTGGCTATAGCAATACATAAGAACATAATGCTACAGGCAATAATAAAACCCAGCGGGATCGTTATACCTGTGTACGTACATCAATAAAGCATATATATGTTAAAACATAAAGCAAGAAATTTGTTATATTTTACATCATTTTCTTTTATTAACAAAATCAAAATTCCCTCCTATTTTTCTATTGTTTTATGTTTATTAGTTAAACCTTGCATAACCTACGAAGACAACTATTGTCCTATATATGATTGGATCATATAGATTTTGGAACAAAGTGGTAGGAATCTGTGTTCTAAATAATGGACTCAAGCGGCCTATATATAGAGGTATCAGTCTCCAAATGCTGAATTATATGTGCCAAATATAAGTATTTAGTTTATCATACTTGTCAATTTTTCTTTAGTTGCAAGGTTTGGTACATATTACCTTTTTCCTAATTGAACTCTAAAATGGCGCCGGGGAACTGTAAAAAGCTAGTGGTGGGCGCTTTGTGTTTCTTTTGTTCTGGACATTTCAACTTAAATTGACGCCGTATATATATATTGTAATTCAGACATAAACTGGATAGATACAATTACAAGCTTCGAGTGGGTCGGACAGTTTTATTTTGATCAGATTTTGCCACCTCAAGCTAATTAAGTAGGCAAAATTTAATTTCAACGAACTGTATTTTTAATTTTCTTGAAAAGCAATTAATCCTTAATCTATCTATTTGTATACTTCTAACAACATACAAATTAAACTTGATGGAAGTTATTTATTATGAAAAGAAAATGCCACGTTGAGATGGCATCCTTGCTTGTCATCATTAGTACTCCAACCAAAAAAACAACTGCACCGATAAGTTCCTTGAAGATTGTGACACTTTCCTGGCATGGAGCATTGATTAAAATTTTGGTCGGCACATTCGTCGATATCTGCATGAATATGCCACAATGAGTTGATGTGGCAACCACAGCATAGATTATAATTAAATAAAATAATTAAAAAGAGAGCGACTGCAAGAAAAGGAGAGAGTGAGTGAGAGAGAGAGAAATTAAGACCTTGGCAGCCTTCATCAAGGTAAGGATTGCCTGATGAGTTAATCTAGTTGTCCAAGTCCGAGTCCAGTCCATAGTCCGAGTCCAAACACAAGTTCGGGTCCAGCTGTTCGGACTCTCTCCAATTCGGGTTGTCTATTTACGGGTTTATATTTTAGGAAGTTAGAATTTAGAATCAGCATGTTGCTGGAAATAGAGTAGTAGTTATTTAAGGAAAGTTTAAATTGGTTAGTCTAATTTTAGAGTTCTAAACGTGGGATGTAATGGTAGTGGGCAGTTTTGTATTATGTCTATATATATGAGAAAATCAGAAAACGATGTGATTAGAGAGCATCACAAAAAAAATTCTGTGTCTTATTTGCTTGTTCTTTCTTTTATTCTTTCAATCCGTGAGTGTGTGCATAATTTGAGAAATCATAAGAGAGATCCAACATTTGGTATCAGAGCCAGGTTGTCAAAGCAATGGCCGGTGACGAAGGAGATCAATCTAAGACGCTTGCAGTCGTCAAACCGACGGCAAGAGGAGCCTCAATCCCGATCCAATATCCAACGTTAAGCGAAACGAACTACGGCATATGGGCTGTCAAGATGAAGATAATCTTGCGTTCGCTAGGAGTATGGTCAGTGATCGAAGGTGGAGACACAGACGACGACAAAGATCAAGGCGCCATGGTAGCCATTTCTCAAGCAGTGCCAGATGACGTGATGATGGCAATCGCGGAGAAGCAGACGGCAAAGGAGGCTTGGGACGCACTCAGGGAGATGCGGGTTGGTGAAGATCGCGTCAAGAAGGCACGCGTACAGGTGCTGAAACGGCAACTGAACAAATTACACATGGAGGATTCAGAGACAATAAATGAGTTTTCCATGAAGCTTACCACGCTGGTGGGTGAGATCCGCTCGCTGGGCACGAAGCTCGACGACAGCGAAGTTGTTGAAAAACTGTTCAGCGCAGTTCCAGACAGATTTCTCCAAATTATCGGAACAATCGAGCAGTTTGGCGATATTGAGAACATGTCGGTCTCAGAAGCAATCGGCCGCCTCAGAACCTTTGAGGAAGGACTTAAAGGACGAGTACACACAAAGGGCGGTGGAGAACAGCTACTTCTTACCCAAGCCGAGTGGGAGGCAAGATGCTCAAAGGGAAAGAAAGATGAAGGTTTCAGCAGCACCAAAAGAGGAGGACGTCCCGGGAGAGGTCGTGGCCACGGGCGTGGATATGGTGGAGGTCGAGGAAATGGTGAATGCACTAACGAAGACCGAAAGCCACGCAACTTCGACAAATCCAAGGTTAAGTGTTTCAATTGTAATGAATATGGACACTTCGCAAAAGATTGTCCCAAGCCAAACCGAAGAGAGAGGGCCAATCTTGTTACAACACAAACCGATGATGAACCGGCACTGTTGATGGCTGAAACTTGTGTTCTCAGCCACGCAATACAGAACGAACAGGTGTTACTACACGAAGACAAGGTGGTGCCAAAGATTAACAGCACCCAAGACAAGGCTTGGTATTTAGATACCGGCGCAAGTAACCACATGACCGGTTGTATCGAAAAATTTGCTGAAATTGACACGACCATTAAAGGGCCTGTCAAATTTGGAGATGGCTCGGCTGTAGAAATACAAGGAAGAGGTTCGGTTTTATTTGAATGCTTCACAGGTGAACATCGTATACTTACTAATGTCTACTACATCCCGATGTTGAAGAGCAACATAATTAGCCTTGGTCAGTTAGATGAGAACGGATGCAAGGTTGTGATTGAAGGAGGAGTAATGTCTATCTTGGACAGATCACAAAGGCTACTAGCAAAAGTGAGCAGGTCAAGAAACCGGTTATATGTGTTGAACATCGCACCAGCTCTACCCGAATGCCTTCTGGCAAGGAGCAAAGAAGAAGCGTGGCGCTGGCATGCAAGATACGGGCATGTGAACTTTCATGCCTTGAAGATTCTAAGTCAGAAACAGATGGTGCACGGCTTGCCCGTAATCGAGCATGAGGACCGCATCTGCGATGGTTGCTTGATTGGAAAGCAACACCGAAATCCATTTCCAGCAGTGGCAAAATTCCGAGCAGAATCACCTCTTGAACTGTGGCATGGAGATTTGTGCGGGCCAATAACTCCTGCTACACACGGAGGCAAGCGCTATTTTCTGCTGTTGGTTGATGATTGTACTAGATTCATGTGGCAGGTGCTGATCCGAAACAAAGACGAAGCATTTGAGGCATTCAAGAAGATCAAAGCATCAGCAGAAATGGAGAAAAACAGCAAGCTGAAGGCTTTTCGCACAGATCGTGGCGGCGAATTCACCTCAAATGAGTTCAAGAATTACTGCGAGCTGCTGGGAATTAGGCGTTACCTCACGGCGCCTTATTCTCCTCAGCAGAACGGAGTAGTCGAACGAAGAAATCAGACGGTGGTCGGCATGGCAAGGAGCTTGTTGAAAAGCAAGGGAGTCCCAGGCGAATTTTGGGGAGAAGCGGTATCAACTGCCGTGTATCTCCTAAATAGAGCACCAACAAAGAGCGTCGTCGGCAAAACTCCCTATGAAGCATACTATGACCGCAAGCCAAGTGTTGATCATTTTCGTATTTTCGGATGCCTTGCACATGTAAAAGTAGTTACACCGCACCTTTCGAAGTTGGCAGATCGTAGCAAGCAAATGGTGTTCATTGGTTATGATATGAATACGAAAGGCTATCGAATGTTCGATCCAGCGACAAGACGAGTTGTGGTGACACGAGATGCAGTGTTCGAGGAGGAGAAGAAGTGGGAATGGAGCAGAAATCCAGCAGCAGAGACACAACCGGTTGCAGACTCGTTTACAGTTCATTACCTTCCTATTCCGAGTTCATCCGACACGAAAAGGCAAGGAGACGAGTTCGGGGAACGCGACTCTGATGCAGATTTCTCACATCCGGTTCATTCCCTACCTAATGAGCAAGACCAGCAACTAACACCAATGACAAGCACGAGATCCAGAGCCCCCGATTCAAGTACACCACACACTCCAGATGCAACTTTTGATGGTTCAGCCTCAACCGAAATACTGCAGCCTACAACATCCGAAGGGAGTTTATTACAAGGACCACGAGGTGAGCGTGATATCAAAAGCTTGTACGATTCAACATTCCCAATAGAGTTGCAGTATTCGGGTCTGTGCTTACTAGGAGAAGAGGAGCCGTCAAATTTCGAAGAAGCCAAGGCAGATCCGATGTGGAGAAGAGCAATGGAGGAGGAAATTTCCTCTATTCGAAAAAATGAAACTTGGAAGCTCGTTCCATTACCCGACAGCCACAAACCTATAGGTCTAAAGTGGGTTTACAAGCTAAAGAAGGACACTCAAGGTAGAATTGTGAAGCACAAGGCGAGATTAGTGGCAAAGGGGTACGTTCAACGACAAGGCATAGACTTTGATGAAGTTTTCGCCCCTGTTGCTCGGCTAGAGACAGTACGTTTGCTGATTTCTATTGCGGCACATGAAGGGTGGGAGGTGCATCATATGGATGTGAAGTCAGCCTTCCTCAACGGTGATTTGGAAGAGGAAGTGTATGTCATTCAACCGCCGGGATTTGAAATAAAAGGAGAAGAGCACAAGGTGTTAAAACTGCACAAGGCATTGTACGGCTTGCGTCAAGCACCTAGAGCTTGGAATTCAAAACTGGACAAGTCATTGAGGACACTCGGTTTTGAGAGGTGTTCATTAGAGCATGCCGTGTACAAGAGAAACCAAGGAAAAGGGAATTTGATAGTTGGAGTTTACGTGGATGATCTAATCATCACTGGAGAGTGTATCCAAGACATAAACAAGTTCAAATCTCAGATGAAGAAGTTGTTTAGTATGAGCGACCTTGGGTTACTCAGCTATTACTTGGGAATTGAAGTTTGTCAGAGTTCTAAGAAGATCACACTCAACCAGTCCGCATATGCAACAAAGGTGTTAGACAAATGCGGCATGAAGGATTGCAACCCAACGCAGATTCCGATGGAACCACGTCTTAAATTGAGCAAAGAAAGCACAAATCCTCCTGTAGATAAAACATTGTACCGAAGCTTAGTCGGCAGCTTGAGATACCTACTACACACGCGTCCGGATTTGGCATTTTCCGTTGGCATGGTGAGTAGATACATGGAGAAGCCCACGACAGAGCACATGGCTGCAGTAAAGCACATATTGCGGTACGTGAAAGGTACTTTGAACCTCGGGTGCATCTACGAGAAGAAGGAAGGAGGCTTGGTGTTGACCGGTTACTCTGATAGTGATCTGGCCGGTGATACTGATGACCGGAAGAGCACTACAGGTGTCATATTCTTCCTTGGGTCAAACCCGGTTAGTTGGAGCTCGCAAAAACAGAAGGTGGTTGCGCTATCTTCCTGTGAAGCGGAGTACATCGCTGCCTGTGCAGCAGCGTGTCAAGGAGTGTGGCTGGGACTATTGTTGGCTGATGTATTGAAGACAGAAGTTAAGAAAGTAGTCTTGAAGATTGATAATCAGTCCGCAATTTCGTTAAGTAAAAATCCAGTCCACCATGAGAGGAGCAAACACATCGACACCCGATTCCATTACATAAGAGATTGTATTGAATCAGGGATGATAGAGGTACAACATGTCTGTACAGAAGAACAGCCGGCTGACATTCTAACTAAGTCAATTGCAAGACCGAAATTCTTGGAGATTAGAGAAAGAATTGGTGTGCGGATCGTCAGTGGAGGACAACAAGCTTAAGGGGGAGATTGATGAGTTAATCTAGTTGTCCAAGTCCGAGTCCAGTCCATAGTCCGAGTCCAAACACAAGTTCGGGTCCAGCTGTTCGGACTCTCTCCAATTCGGGTTGTCTATTTACGGGTTTATATTTTAGGAAGTTAGAATTTAGAATCAGCATGTTGCTGGAAATAGAGTAGTAGTTATTTAAGGAAAGTTTAAATTGGTTAGTCTAATTTTAGAGTTCTAAACGTGGGATGTAATGGTAGTGGGCAGTTTTGTATTATGTCTATATATATGAGAAAATCAGAAAACGATGTGATTAGAGAGCATCACAAAAAAAATTCTGTGTCTTATTTGCTTGTTCTTTCTTTTATTCTTTCAATCCGTGAGTGTGTGCATAATTTGAGAAATCATAAGAGAGATCCAACATTGCCTTCATAACCCTCCAAGCAGTTGCAGAAATTGCCCAAAAGTAGCATAAAAGGTAGACGTTCCTTTGGGGATATCTGTCTGGCAGCAACCAATTCCAGAGCAGAAATTTTCATAGGAATATCCATAGAAATATCCATACTTATTCAGTGTATGTTGGCTACCACAGGAAGAAAAACACCCTGCTAAGTAATCGCTACTGTTGTCAAGGTGGAGATAGGCATGTGTATTACACCCAATGACTACAAATTTGTTATCCTCGGTGTTGAGCCGGAATGGTTCGTTATTACTAAAGTTTGTTGTTGTTGGTGTGCTGCCGCACGAGGAAGCTATAGCAAGTCTTGTACGAGCCTGGCCATAGTACAGGTCTATATTCTCAATCATAAATATACCACGGGAAGGAGTAGGTATACCGTTAGTACTGTTTTCGCAATTGACAATGAATTCTTCAGACATGGAGCAATTTTGGCCAATGCCGAATGGGTAAGGGATGAGAATTCCACCGCATCTCTCTTGGCACCCGGGCAAAGCGATCATGGTGTTATAATAAGCAGATTCAATGTTTTTGAACTGCAGGAGGAGAAGAAAAAAAAGTTGGATTAATATCATTGCTCTCTGCATTATACTGACAGTGTTATGAGTAATTCCCTAATTTTTCTAGTTTCTATGAACGTACAGCTCTTTATATATAAAACATATGCACAGTCATATATAATTGATTCAATAATTCACCGGGGCCCGATGAAAGATCCTAGAAAAGTAGTAGCTTGGACTTTTCCTCGAATTGGTTAAAAAACCATGTCTAGAGATTACGCGTAGACATTAATTAATGCACACTACAAGTTTCCACAAACTTTCCTTCTCAAACTCTCACAATCAAGCTTTTTTTTTAGCGTGACATTATAATTAATGGGCTTTAATAAAATTGTGGCCTTTGATTATGTAAAAACATTTTGTAATCATCGAAACTTCATGTTCATAGTACACATTTTTCTGGACAATACAAATGTCATGATAATTGAATAAAATTTGTTGTGTTGGCTTACTATAAATACCGAAGTATATTGTTCATTAAGCAAACTCTTATGTTGATGTTTTCAAAGTTTAAATACTAACACTTTCAAAATCATATATAAAATATATGATATTAAATAATGTATATAACAATTCAAGTATGATATTTGAGAAAACCAATATTGAAATATATGTATTGTATTATTTTAATAGTTATTAATTTTTAATCAATTTAAATAATTTCTAGGTGAAAAAAAGAATAAAAAAAGAGAATGAACATGATGCATGTAATAAGTACCAACTTGTAAAAATATATGATAAAACAATTTTTGAAAAAATCACGGACAAGGTGTATGTTGCAGAGCTAGAAGAGTAAAACACTTTCGGTTTGATTTTGACGTAGACGTCGTCTCCCATTAGAATAGTGAGATTTTATTTGAATTAATTGTCTTAATTTTTCTATTTTATAAAGTTTTGCCTGACAAGCTAATTATGTTATTATATTGTTATATCAAAATTCAGATTGTTGTGGTTGGCCCCGATGCATTGGAGATCATCATACCTAGAACCACCGTCTTATACTCCAAGTCTAGCAATGACATGAGAAGGAAAATGGGAGAAATTATACAGTTGTAATGAAATTTCAATTTACCAATAATTCTAATATTTATTTTAATAATTTCAACAATTTTTAAATATTTAAATTCAAAATTTGATATTATGCAAATATCAAATGGGGATCTAATATTATATGTGTAATGGTGTAGTATTAAATTTTGTATATCTATTGATTTATGGACCATCAAATTTTGTTCCCTTTAATGCCGGAGAAACTCTAATGAAGGGAAGAGATATCTCTGGTAAGTTTAGTGATTGCATATAGATTTGCACTCGAATTCAGTTTAAACGCTTGAGATTTTATTATCCTTTTCTCGAAACATTTCTTAAACATAAATGTACTAGGGAATGAGCGAAACTTTTAAGTTATGAAGATCAATTATATAAATTTATCATGCTACGAATGAGAATAAATTTTATACTATCCGTAACATTTTACTCGAAATTTTATTAAAAAAATAAGATACAAGTACAAAAAATAGTAAAAAAAATAGAGTCAATTGATACTCATTCTTTGAAAGTGGCTCTGTCATTTGGCGGGTACTAAGGCCTAGGAATTTCTTTGAAAGTGTACACGAAAGAAAAGCTACAACATTCGAGTCACACAAGTGGAGAGTTGCCGTGCAACGAGCAGAATAAGGCCTAGGAATTTTGATTAGTCTCTTATATGAATAGCTCCTCATAACCTAACACTTCATGCATAACCGAATCTACATTGATGGTAGAGTTGCTTAGCCACTTTTATAATTTTAAATTATTAATTATGTATGTTGAAATTTAATTAAATTATTTTTTTAGAAGTATTTATATGAATCAGATTTATTCTTAAAATGCCAAATATGTAATTGTAGTTTAGTAGTTAAAATTCACTTTACATGATTTTCAAGATTTAAATTTAAATTCCAACTGTCACGTGAACTTTTTATAAGTTATTTAATGCATTTATTTTTCATCATTTTTTGATCTGTTGACTTTGTACTAAATGAATTCTAAATTTGAATTTTTTTGCATGTATACGCATCACTCATGAAGTAGATGAGCTTCAAAGATTTGAACTCGTCGTTTAATTAAAGCCAATTCGATAGATTTTTTATGTTTACTCACCAAATTCTCTGAGTAAGCACAAACACTAACTAATTCCCAATCGTCCACTCAATATCTCCCCAAGGCCCAAAGACTGAGAATAATGGCACGAATTCATTTATTTAAAAAAATCAAGTTATCCGGATAGTCTTGAAAAAACATAATTGTTTTGTTCAGTAATGGTGCGCTTATATATCTTCATAAATGGAATTACGGTTCTTTGATTCGTTTTTTATCTTTCATGTTCATACAGCGCGCCAATCAAAGAATTATTGACAGAATGATGAAGATATATAACTTGCTTCCTTAATTATGAAATATTATTTTGTGGATTGTGATTCGTTAAATTATTGACAGAATTGACAATTAAATGTCCCCGCCGGAGGTCTGCACCGAACATATTGGATTTCATGTCATATTGGAACTTCAACTTTTTTATATATATTTAAATGAGGGTTCAAATGCCTCCACTTTTCATGCCTCCACCATGCATCCATTTTAAAAACTTCAATAACTCAAAATTTTATATATATTTAAATTTTACAAGTCTTAGTCTTAGACGACATATTGGATTTGAGTTCTGTTAGTCTTCGCTGGGACCCCTAATTAAGCCCCCAAAGTCTCCAAGTCTTAGTCTTCGCGTGGGTTGTATATTTAAATGAAGAGTAAGTCTATTTTACTGTGCATAGCACAGATTGGTTTCTATTACGGATTAATATTTTTATTTTCAAAATTCTAACGATCGATCCAAACCGTTCAACATGATTTTCATATGAAAATATACTTGTGAGTTAAATTTTCTATTTGTTAAAATTTTTTTACTATTTTTTTAGATAGGTAGAAAATCACTGTTTTTGGATGGTTCAGAATTTTCAGATCAAGTGATTTTCTACCTATTTTAAAATATAGTAAAAAGATTTGAAACAATATAAAATTTAGTCTGCAAGTACATATTCATGTGAGAATCACGTTGAACGGTTCGGATCGATTATTAGAATTTTTAAAATGAAAATATAGCAACGTAGTACGGACTAATCCGTGCTATGCATAGTACCATAGACTCACTCTTAAATGAATTAATAAAATACAGACTCAAACCTTCTGAATTTTTTTTTAAATAGAAAAAACAAGTTAATTTAAATGAAAGAAGAATCTAAGGTGTAGGATTTTTTAAAAACACTCTACCAAAACAGTGCTACGGTGGAGGGTGAAAGATATTTTGCTGAATAAATGTCTGCTAGAGAGTCTCATAATATTTTTTCCATCCTCCAGCATAGCACTACTTTCGGCGTAGGTACTTTTCAGAAATCCATCACCCTGGGTGCTTCTTTTGTTCAAATTGATTTTTTTTTTCTTTTTTAAAAAAAAAATCAACTTTGTGCTGCGACAACTATATGACTAGAGCTGCAAAAAAAAGTTTGTAGCTCATAGCTCGTTCAAAAAATACTCATAAATTAATTCATTTAATTCTGATTTTGTTCGTAAAGAGTAAAAAAGGAGTTCAAGCTTGACTCAGTTTAGCTTATACTAGTTTGCCTCGGTTCTTAGCTCATTGCCAAAAAAAAATGAAATTATTTTTCATTTATTTCCTCTTCCTACTCATCTCTCATAAAATAAAATTGGAAAAATTATTTTTATGCCACTCCAAAACATGAAAATTAGGAAATTGCCATCTCAAAATATGAAATTAGTTATTTGCCACTCTAAAATCATTAAATATATCAAATTGCCACAATTATACATCTAATATACATATTTGATTAAAATTATTCTGAAAAATATTGTATAAAAAAATGTATTTTGATATTTCCAAAATTACCCCTTACCCCTTCCCCCTTCCAAATTCACCCATTTCCTTCCCCCTGCACCTTTTGTTTCTATGTCTAATCGCAGTGCAAGTATGGTGTGAGATATCAGCAAACCTGGGATACCGACTCATGATCCTTGCTCAATCTCTGACAGAGATATGGAGGAAGTCCATGGAAAATGTCAAATTGCTTGGTGGTCATCATTGCTCAATCTCTGACAGAGATATGGAGGAAGTCCATGGAAAATGTCAAATTGCTTGGTGGTCATCCTTGCTCAATCTCTGACAGAGATATGGAGAAAGTCCATGGAAAATGTCAAATTGCTTGGTGGTCATCATTGCTCAATCTCTGACAGAGATATGGAGGAAGTCCATGGAAAATGTCAAATTGCTTGGTGGTCAATGTTACAAAGAATGGAAATCATTCTTCATGTGTGCGTGTTGGCATATGTGGAAACGAAGAAATGAGACGATATTCTCTGGCCAAACTACCTCCACACGTGTGTTGGCAGAGCGAATTATACAGGATGGCAGGCTGTGGCTGAAATTTCGCAACACTGGTACACGGCGCTTAATGGGTACCAATTTGCTAGCGGATCCGAATTGATGAAAAAAAAAGATGAAATGATATCTCAATGTGCCTAGATAACAACGGGGCATTGTTGTTACTGTCTTTGTTTTGTTTTTGCTGTTACTGTCTACGTGTTGGAAGTCATAGGGAGAGAACTTGGGGTGGTAGCGGATGTGCAGGGGGAAGGAAATGGGTGAATTTGGAAGGGGTAATTTTGAAAATATCAAAATACGTTTTATTATACAATATTTTTTCAGAATAATTTTAATTAAAAATATGTATATTAGATGTATAATTGTGGCAATTTCATAATTTAATGATTTTAGAGTGGCAAATAACTAATTTCATGTTTTTGGGTGACACTTTTCTAATTTTCATATTTTGGAGTGACATAAAAACAATTTTTGTAATAAAATTTGTTGCAAGAAGATAACATTTCTCGTTTCGTGTCCATGTGCAATTCAAAACACCAAATTTACCAAAAATCTTTTGTTGGTGTACGACTCATCACAACACAATTTTTTATTAACAATTGACTCGGCTCGATTGGCGATTGGTTCGAGCCTTGACTAAAGTCAAACTTCGCTGGACCCCACGCGTCAGTATCACCTCGTGACACACATTCCGCTTGGGACCCACGCATTGAACGCCTTTTTGTATCCATTTTTGTGATGGCTTTAAGGAATTCTTTTGAAGGAAAAAGACATTCCTAAGAGAACTAAAATCCAATTATACTGGATAATTGATTTTGGTATTGAGGAATATTAAAATAAAAAATTTGATTAAATTGTTTACATCGTCAAATCAAAAATATTAAATCGGTTTAAGATGACGTAAAATTAGTTTTAAATTGGTCTAAATTAAATCATCTATTTGGTAGTGTAACTTATTTTGTCTAAGAAATATGCTGTCAGTAAAAAAAATATTTTTAAAATCATCTCTCCTGCTTAATTTAAATTAAAGTTATACAAAATAAGAACAGTTTGAGTCTGCCTAACTTGATGTATGATCAAATGACGAATTTAAACTGTTGAAATCGATTTACTTCACGAGTGATGTGTTTAGATACAAAACTTTGAATTTTTTGAATTTGTTTAGTACGAAGTCAAGCTGTAAAAAAAATGATGAAAAATGAATGCATTACCTATAAAATTTCATTTTTTTATCAATTTCTTTACCGCTTGACTTTATACTAAATAAGTTAGAAAATTCAAAATTTTGTATCTACACGCATCACTCATGACGTAGATCGGTTTCAACGGTTTTAATTTGTCACTTAAAATCAATGTAAGTTGATAAACATAGAGTACACTAGTTATACTCCAATATAAGATGGCAGATTGCAATAATAACAATAAAAGCGTTTTATGAACTGTTAATTGTTAATGGCGTTGTTTGATTTGAAATATACTACATACAATTAGTGTGTCAACTTTGGACTTTAAATTGGATAACATTTTCAAGAATCAATTAATTGGATAAGATTAATATATGAAGCTCACACAATATTTCATTGACCAACATAGTTTTAGAAACTTTTTAATAGCAAATGTACGTATGTACTTGATAAATTGGTTTATTTAATATTCAATTGTACATCATTTAGCAAATGGTTATCATCATGGGAAAGAGGCGTTCCAACGGAACCTATTTTAGATTTTAACGGGCGGATTTTAAAATTTAAATAAATTGTCCGCACAAATATTAAAATTAATCGAACGGCTCTAAATTAAAATTGGATTAAATTTTGTCTATCATTCCAAAATTTAAAAAAATATCCTCATAAAAAACATAAACCAAAAGATCACGGATTTTTCAAAATTTCATAATTATTAGGACTGCAATTTCACGTTGCAGATCCATTATTGGGACCTGCAATGTGACATGGCGGACCCATTATGGGGTCATAATGGGTGTCCAGTTAACCCATTATGGGAGACCGCAATGTGAAAGGAGGTTCTATTCTTAGAGTTCGTGCGGTCCTGGTAATTCTGAAATTCTAAAAATCAGTAATCTTTTGATTTATTTTTCTTTTGATGAGAATATTTTCAAAAAATTCGGGATACCATCATAACCTCTGGTCCTATGTCATAAGTAGTAAATACGTTTTGTATGTTGGAATTAACTGTTTTTGTGCTTGCCATTGCAATTTGTGTTCTATATTAAAGGATTATTTGTTAGTGTACATCTGAAAAAAGAAGCAAAAGAATTTGAGGCCAGTTTATTTGAAATTCAAATGGTACAATCAAGACACGACGTCTGTCATAAATCTGTATTTACACCCTTTTAGTATAAGTTAAAACGTTTACTTGTTTATAATATTTAACATTTAAAAAAAAATCAATATTCACTGTAGAGGCAAAAGAAGATGTCCTATGTGTGAAATGTCACTGGTATAAAAAAATATCATATAGGAATTCTTTATATATATATATAGAGCTGGGCTATGGTGAGTTATGAAGTAAGATGTCATTTTTACTTCACGCTCATATTTTCATTTTGAAAATCCAAACAACCGATCCGAACTACTCAACATGTTATCTATATTGAAATGTGTTTGGAGACCAAATTTTACAAATTTTGGAATTTTTTTACTATTTATTAAGCCACTTTAAAAATCGCTAATACGGTGGTCCAGAAAATTTTACTGTTTTTTACTGTTCACAGTGGATCAGCGATTTTCAAAGTGGCTTAATAAATAGTAAAAAAATTCCAAAAAATGTAAAATTTGGTTTCCAAGCACATTTTAATATAGAGAACATGTTGAACGGTTCGGATCGGTTGTTTGGATTTTCAAAATGAAAATATGGCGTGGAGTACAAACTTGTGTTACTCCACGTCTCACCATAGCTCATCTCATATATATATATATATATAGACAGAGAGAGAGAGAGAGAGAGATGGGCTATTGTGCTTTGCAAAGTAAACCCCTCCGTTTACTTCGGGCTATTTTTTAGATTTTGAAAATCCAAATAACCGATCCGAACCGTTCAACATGCTCTAAATATTGAAATGTGCTTGGAGACTAAATTTTATATTTTTTGGAATTTTTTTACTATTTATTAAGCCACTTTGAAAATCGCTGATCTGGTGGTCCAGAAAATTTTACTATTTTTTACTGTTCACAGTGGATTAGCGATTTTCAAAGTGGCTTAATAAATAGTAAAAAAATTTAAAAAAATGTAAAATTTAGTCTCCAAGCACATTTCAATAATTAGAACATGTTGAACGGTTCGGATCGGTTGTTTGGATTTTCAAAATGCAAAATATGGCCCGAAATAAACGGGGGTTTTACTTTACAAAGCACAATAGCCCATCGAGCTGGGCTATGGTGAGTTGCGAAGTAAGATGTCATTTTTACTTCACACGCATATTCTCATTTTGAAAATCCAAACAACCGATCCGAACCGCTCAACATGTTCTCTATATTGAAATGTGCTTGGAGACTAGATTTTACATTTTTTGGAATTTTTTTACTATTTATTAAGCCACTTTGAAAATCGCTGATCCGGTGGTCCAGAAAATTTTACAGTTTTTTACTGTTCACAGTGGATCAGCGATTTCAAAGTGGCTTAATAAATAGTAAAAAAATTCCAAAAAATGTAAAATTTAGTCTCCAAGCACATTTCAATATTTAGAAAAAGTTGAACGGTTCGGATCGGTTATTTGGATTTTCAAAATGAAAATATGGCGTGAAGTAAAACAACGTTTTACTTCACAACTCACCATAGCCTATCTCTCTCTCTCTCTCTCTCTCTCTCTCTCTCTATATATATATATATATATATATATATATATATATAAATTTGAAAGGCTAAATTTCAAAAATTTGCTACTACCACCAAGGTTTAAAAAAAAAAGAAGAGGAAACCATATGTTTTATTTTTTTGGGCAATTTCATGTATACCCCTCAAAAACTTTGAAATAACATATTTACCCTCAAAAGTTCATAAAATGATGTTTACTCTTCTAAATTTCAAAAACCCACAAATTTACCCATTTTATTGTCTTTTCTCTTAGAAATTATTTTAAATTTATAAAATACCCATTTTGCCCTTTATAAAAAATATAAAAATATGTAGTATGTTTTAGAAAATTTGTCAATCTTCTAATTGATCAGTTTTCGAGGGCAAATGAGTAATTTCTCTACTTCTAATGCTTACAGCAGCACACACCTAGATTTCACTCTATTGACAAACAGAGGTAGAGGAACTACCCATTTGCCCTCGAAAACCATCCAATTAGAAAACTGATATTTTTATGAAACATGCTACATTTTCTAATAAAGGACAAAATGGGTATTTTATGAATTTCAAATGAATTATAATATAAAAGTGGTAAATTTGTGAGTTTTTGAAATTTAGAAGGGTGAATATGATATTATGAACTTTTGAGGGGGATATACGTAAGTTCGAGGTTTGCGAGGGGTTTACATGAAATTTGCCTATTTGTTTTTTCAAATTTGAAGGAATTTTTATTTTGATGAAAAAGAATGCAAATTATTTCTTTTATTTTCATTTTCTCTCAATTAATGGGAAGACTGAAAGGTGTATATATATATATATATATATATATTTTTTTTTTTTTTGAAATGCTTGGTAGGGACTAGATGCTTAATCATATATAACAAGGGAGATAGTGATGGCAAGTAAGAATTATAGATTGTTGATGTAACTTCTCCTAATTAATTAATTAAAAAAGAGTTTAATTTTCTTCTTACAAGGAGCAGAGGAACATACCGAGTTGAGTCAATATTAAATTTGGTCCTGACAAATCAAAATAAAATCAAGCAAACAAATTACGAACTTCTTTCGTAACAAATCCCAAGCTACAAATTTATTTGCGAGCCCTACTTCTAGGTCTGTTGGTCTGATGTAATTATCAGACAGAGTAAGTAATTAGAACGGCCCAATAAAAGAACTATTGGAAGAGATGAGCTCCATTGTGGGCTCACGGCCCAATAGAAAACCATGAGAGACTCCAGTATCAGCAAACCAATGTTACATTAAACAAAACCCAAATCAATACCCAAACCAAATGTTGAGAATTATACAAAAGCGCATGACCTAGAAATTATAATATTTAGTATTCATATATCCAGGTACAAATCAATATCCATACATCCAAAATGATATCTTAAATATGCATGTTATTTTATTTTTTTCTGACGGATTTTGAAACCTTATTTCATCCCTATGGTGCGATTATGTATGAACTGGCAGAAGAAACCGATAACCTAGATGAATTTCGCAGTGCCAGAGTGCGTCTCGGTTTGTGTGACCCCCAATTGATACCACCTAGCAAATGGCTCCTCTATACAGATTCCTCTGGCTACACTTCCCGGTTTGAGATCACCTTCGAGTTAGTCAGAGATCTGGGACCCACCCAAAAATGGTTGCCGGTCACTCAGAAGGGCCCTAAATCATCTTCTTGAGGAGGCGCAGGTATGGGACCAGTCGCTAAACCTGCTGATTCGGGATCTGGTAAGCCTAATTCCTCTAAGTCCGGTTCTGGTAAATCCAAACCTGGTCCTACAAATGGTGCTGCTCCTCCCAGTGGTACTACCAGACCTAAAGAGAAAGGCGTGGTCATTCAGGAACCTGCGACACTACCAAACACCGCTCATCGCTACTATGAAGGGACTGGTAAAACACCGGTTTTGGTTACTAATGAAGATTCTGATACCGATGAGGAAGATTTATCTTGGTTCTATACTGGTACAATGAAACCAGAGCTTCAATGGCCAACCAATGGAGTGGGTGGTGAATCTTCCAAACCAATGCCCTCCCCGGTGTATTTGCATGTCGATCTTGCCCCGTCAGATTTTGACGATTCTGACCCTTCTCAGCATCAACCCACCATCTCTCCTTCGGTCTCAGTACACACTGCTTCTGACTCTACTATGTTCCCTGTGGACACTGCACATTCTCCTTTACCCCCAGGGGTGATCCTCCACGAAATCACCCCCCCTCCCCTCCCTGCTTTTCCACAACCCCCTCTTCCACAACCACAACCACCCTCCAACTCTGCTACCTCAGTGCAGAGTCAACCTGCTCCTCCTATCATAGCTGCTGCACCACTCACTGAACCGGAACCAGAACCTGATACTACTCCATCTCCCCCTCACACAATGACATTCCACTTACCCAGCGCTGATCTTGATGTCTCCCAACTCTCCTCATTCACTCTACACGTTGGATCTGAAGATTGCCTACCTGAAATTCATACCCAAGGAGATCCCAATGCTGCACTTAGGGTCTTTACACTCCTAATGAACCACATTGTCTCTCCTGTGCTGGCTCTCCCTGCTCCTTCCCCAACTAACCCAAACACACCCTTACCACTGGCCACTACACCTCCTTCCAGGAAACGTGGTTTCAAGATGGACTCGCTTAGACGGAGTGTACGCATCCGGGCACAGGGAGGGGAAGAAATACCAGTACTGTCAAAAGCCCAAGCTCGTATTCAGACTAAATACAATCTAAGGAGCTCTGCTCAAGGTAATGCTTTAATTAACAATCATCCTTATACTAGATTGACCACCAAAGAAGTAGCCGCCCTCTTTAGTGCTTATCAAATTAAGTTAGGCATTAATGAATTGAATGCAACTGCTATTATTCAGGCTATTAGATCTTTAGATAGGTCTGATTTTGATCGGTTGATAAACCAGGCCTTAGATACTCTCAAAGGGCAGGATGATACATATTGTCTCATTTTAGACCAAGATGATAGTGGTGCCCTACAATTTAAATGATTATACTCAATTGGAATATTAGAGGCATGAATGCTTTTAGGAAAAAACAAATTTTCATAGACCTTTTACACAATAATAAGATAGATGTAGTCGCTGTACAAGAAACGAAAAAGGAATCATTTAATGATAGAACACTTAGAGCTTATTCTTCTTACTTAGACTCCTGGAAGTGGCTTCCTTCTAGAGGAAGGTCTGGAGGTATTCTATTTGGTTGCTCTAGCTCCAACTTAGCAATTTTAGATTGTTTCCCCCAAACTTACTCTCTTACTCTTTTACTTGAATGTAAAGCGACTAAGTTTAGATGGATGTTTACTATTGTGTATGGTCCTATTGATAGACAGCTTAAAAACCATTTCTGGGCCGAATTAGCTGTTAGTAGATCTTATAGTACCTATGCTTGGATAGTTAGTGGGGATTTTAATGCCCTTCGATACCGTCATGAAAAATCTGGCACTCATTTTGACTCCTACACCAGTAGAGCCTTTAATTCCTTTATACAATCTCAAGCCCTCATGGAACTTCCTCTTCGAGAAAGAAAGTATACATGGTCTAATGGACACAAATTTGCACTATTAGATAGGGTTTTTATCTCCTCCTCCTGGGAAGATCAATTCCCTCAAACTATTATTTCTTCCTTAAGTTCATTTGGTTCAGACCATTGTCCACTATTGATCTCAATCTCCCCAACATCAGACCCCCCTCCTCACCACTTCAAATTTGAATCTGTGTGGCTGAAAGAGCCTGAACTGGTTGAACTTATCCACAAATGGTGGATTGAACTGCCTCTTTCTTCCCATGGTGATACAGCCTTGCAATGGAAAACTAAACTCAAGAAACTTGCTACCAAAATTAAAGGCTGGGCTCGTAATCACTTGATCAGAGTCAAAATGATGATGATTTACGTAGGGTTTTGGCTTAGGTTTTACATATTTTCTCACACTTATGTTTAATTATTTAGAGAAAAAGGCTACTGTCACCCTTCTTTAAGTTTTATTGCAGAAAACAGGTTTTGGGACTATTCTACATCAAATGGAGCTAGAATCGGGTCAATCGGATCAGCAACGCTTATCGACTAAGACCCTGTTACGGCCCGTATTGGTTAATACGGACCAGGCATAGCACAGGCTCAGAAGATAGCGCAGGAAGTTACAACCATAACTGCCAAGGTCCCATTACGGACCGTATCACCTTGATACGGTCCGTAACCGAAGGCGACTCTTGGGAAATAACTGCCGACAGCTGTTTCCAGATCAATTCCTTGGCTTCCAATCAACTCCAGACGTCCCTACACTCCTATAAAAGGCCCCTGGACAGAGGGAATAGATATCTTTGTAATTAGGGTTAGATTTGATTAAAGAGAGAAGAGAGGAGTGATTGTAACCATGCCGTTCCGCGGCTAAGTTCCTTTTCTTAGGGCTAGGCAGTAAACCTTGTTACTCTTGATGTTTTGATATATATATTTCTGTGATTATGATTTCTTGTTGTTGTATCGAATATGCTTTTGTGATTTACTATCTCTTCACCTAATTTCAATGATCTAGTTTGAGTTTGTTAGGGTAGTGACAGTACTTTAATAACTCGAAAGAACTATTTGGATGAGTTAGCCTCGTTGAGATCTATTAGGTTTATGTGAAGAAAACCTTCGCGGGGAAGCCATAAACCAGAACAACAAAACGCATGACCAAATTCCATCATTTGCGTAAGGTAAATCGCAGTGATCTGTGTAGTAATTTGGGAGATAAGAGACCCGATAGTTGCGTAAGATAAATCGCATTGTCCTGAGTAGAGTCTCGATGAAAGATCTGTCATTCTGGCGTAACATAAATCGCAGTGACCTATGTAGTTATCTTTCATAAAACAACAACAGGAAATCAGACGCAACAGGAATATATTGTCAAGACGGATTGAGTGGCAACGGTGTGCCGAAACCCTAGGAATTCTCATCTCTATCTTTATTTTAATTACTTTTAATTGTTTCCTAATTTACATTGATCAACAAACATCTCTCAAATTTCAGATTTCGTCTAGCCTTTCGAAAGGTTGTGATTCGATCGCTCAAGACACTGAACCAATATTCCCTGTGGATCGACCTCGCATATACTACTCGATAAGGATTGTGCGCTTGCAGTCCGAACCGATAGCATTTACGAGTTTATAAATATTAAAAGAAACATTGTTCTCTTTTGAGTGATCATCACTATGGTCGAAAAAAGAAAATTAAACAAAATGCTTTACAAAACCTACAACATTTAGAAACAATTAAGGAACAAAGGGGGTTCACCCCTCAAGAAGCTGACCAATGGAACTCACTTAAAACTTGCCTTGAAGACATCTATCTTGAAGAGGAATTACATTGGAAACAACGATCTAAACAACAATGGTTGGAGGAGGGTGATAAAAATACCAAATTTTTTCATAGAATAGCTTCCCATAGGTAGAAAAAAAATAGGATTTCTAGATTACAAAATGGTAATCGGGAATGTACTAGTATTAGGGATATCCAATTACATGCCAGTGAGTATTATAAACAGCTTTTAGGGACCCCAGGGGTCAAATATGCTTTCCTAGCTCCCACTTTCTGGCAGGAAACTGACCTTCTGAATAGGGATGAACAAGAGACATTGGTTAAACCTTTTACTGAGGAAGAAATACACAAAGCCATATGGACGTCAAATCCTTCTGGTGCCCCTGGACCTGATGGATTCTCTTTCCATTTCTATCAATTTTTTTGGGATTTGGTAAAAGCTGATCTGCTCCTTCTCTGCCATAAATTCCACTCTCATGATCTTAATTTGTGGCACTTAAATAAATCAGTTATTTGCCTAATCCCGAAAGAAAAAGATGCTTCCTTGCTTAAACAATACAGACCTATTAGTTTAGTGAATTGTAGTTTTAAGATCATATCTAAAGTACTTACCTTAAGATTGGATCACATTATAGATAGACTCATTGACCCCACTCAAGCAGCATTCATTAGGGGTAGGTTTATTCTAGACAATGTAGTTCTAAGTCAAGAGGTGATTCATCATGCTCAAAGCTTAGCAACAGAAGGGGTAGTTATTAAAATAGATTTTGAGAAAGCCTATGATAAAATTAATTGGACTTACCTCTTAGAGATATTACATGGGAGAAATTTTGGTTCACATTGGGTTAAACGGATCCATACTTGGCTCATTAGTTCACAATCTTGCATTAATATTAATGGTCATCTCACTCCTTATTTTAAGTGTCACAGGGGTGTACGACAAGGGGACCCACTGTCCCCTTTTCTCTATATCCTAGCAGCTGATACACTAAGTAAGATGTTCAATAGAGGTCGAAATTTGAATTATATTCAAGGATTAGGTCCCCCCTGTCATCAGCATAAAGCAGTGACTAATTGTCACTATGCTGATGACACAATCATCTTTGCCCAAGCTGATCCTCAGAATATTGAACGTATCTGGTGGACCATGATGGGGTTTGAAGCTCTCTCTGGGATCAAAATGAACATTTCTAAAACTGAACTATATCCCTTGAACATCTCTAATGACTCTGCCCACCTTTTAGCTACTCTTTTTGGTTGCAAACTTGGTAACTTTCCTTTTAAATACTTAGGTCTCCCACTTTCAAATGCTAAGCTAAGGGTCAGAGATTGGGATTTTTTACTTCACAAAATAGAAGCTAAACTTCAAACTTGGAAAAGTCGCCTCTTATCCATAGGGGGTAGACTAACTTTATTAAATTCAGCTTTATCTTCTATTGCCTTATATGCATTGTCCATCTTTCAAATTCCAAAAACAGTTCTTCTTAGAATGGACAAAGCTAGACGAAAGTTTCTTTGGCAAGGATATGGTCTTAATACACATAAATATCACCTAGTTAACTGGGCTCAAGTTTGTCTCCCAAAAAAACAAGGAGGCATGGGGGTTTTAGATTTGAGCTTAATGAATACTGCACTCTTGGGCAAATGGAGATGGAAATTTAAGGATCCCTGCTGTTTCGGATTATGGAAAACAGCTATTTCTCTCAATTACTTCTCAGATCATCCTCTCCCTTGCTTTTCTCCCTTTTGGCAAGCTGTTTCTACTCACTCCTCTATCTATGATCGAGGGATCTTATATCATGCAGGTCCTCATAGTAATGTATCCTTTTGGAATGATATTTGGATGGGGGAATGCTCGTTAGCTACCCTATATCCATTTTTGTTTTCCTTGTGTAGTAATCCTAATATTACATTACCAGCAGTGATTGCCTCGCAGGGACAGTGTATCTCCTTCTTTAGAACACTCACTGGGGTTCTTAAGTTTGAGTGGCTTGAATTGCTTCACATCATCTCAACCTTTACTCTGCATGCTCCACAGGAACATATTTCTTGGCTCTGGAACTCGACTGGGAAGTTTTCTGTTAAATCTTTATATCAATTTTTAAGTTTTGGGGGCTGTTATGAACTACACTCATTGGAATGGTGGCAACTCCCAGTTCCACCTAAAATACGGGTTTTTATGTGGCTGGTGCAGCATAATAAAATTCTGACCAAAGATAATTTGGCGATTAAAGGTTGGGCTGGTGATCAATGCTGCCATTTTTGCACTGAAATTGAAACTGTTGATCATTTGTTTTTTCTTTGCTCTAAGGCACGCCAAGTTCTCTTCTGGCTTGGAGACTGTCAACACTTTCTCAGCGAATGGTCTTCCTTTCAGGAAGTGTTACATTTCGGTTTTGCTTTACCACCAACAACAAAACAATATTTTCTACTTTCTATTAGTGCATTTGCTTGGACCATGTGGAATTTGCATAATACTATATGTTTTAATAACTCTCCACATGAATCGGTTAGGTCAATAGTTTATAATATTGTTCATCTTATTCTTTATTGGACAGGGGGCGTGGATGAGAACTCTGCTTTGGCCCGAGACCAATGGATGCCAACCTCTCTGGACGATGTGCCACTGCAAGAAGTCCAGCCTTCTTCTGACCGCCAGATGGTGACACACTCCAATTAACATGCGCCTTTCTTCGCTCCTGGAGGATTAGCTCTTAATTGAACTCTTCCTAGTTTTGTTATGCCGGTGACGGCTTATTGCTTTTCATCTATCCTTTTGCTCTTTTGATGGCTTGGTGTTATTATATGGCTTGTTGTTTTCGAGTACTTTCTCGATTTCCTTTTAACAAACAAACTCTGTAAGTTACGTTGTTTCTATATGAAACGGGCTTCGCGCCTTATTTTCAAAAAAAAAAATTTTATTTTTTTCTCTCCTAAAAAAATAAAATAACATGACATTTACTTTATTCAGTTTTTCCAATCTCAATATGACTAATTTCAACCTGCATGGTGACTTCTTATCGGAACAATATGCCCAATTTGATGATGCTTTCTTCAGTCTACATGCGTCTGTCTGGTAATCTATTTTGTGCAATTATTGATACTTGTATGAGGTTCTTTCACTGAGACAGAATTCTAACATGCATTTTATGGTTGAGAACTCCTTGCCAATATTTCAATTTAAAGAGAAGTACTAGCTGAAAGATCTTAGTATATCATAATCATATATACTATGACTGTACTCCTGTAACGCTTAAGAATTTTGATTGTTGAATCATGTATTAATGCTTGAATTGACAGTACTAAGAGATAAGATGTACTAACATTTGATAATTTACCTAATAAATGCATCACCCGATCGATTATGGTCCCCCCTTCGAGGTTTTCTGGTTTTACTATATTTTGTACTTTTACCAAATTTTGCTCGTGTAAAATAGTATTATTTTGATTGTACAGTGAAATCAAGCAGAATAATTACAGAAGTGGCCGGGTGCATTGCAGAATATAAAACTTTGAAAATTACTCAAACTATGTTTTCAAATATATATTTACCAATAGTATTACAGAAAGACAAAAAATCAAGATTGAAGAATAATACATACTGGCTTCAGGAATATAAGAAAAGATGATGAACTACATTATTCAAGTAACAAGCAACTCACATTACAACTAAATTTTGATAATTACTCCCATTATATATTATAACTAAAAGCCTTCTTTTGCCGAGAAAAATTTAGATGATGGTAGTGGCTGTTCAATTTCTAAAGTGGAGTAATGTACCCTACGTTGCCTCTCCTCCAAACTTTGAGACGTCAGAGGATGTTTTTGCTTTTGGTCGGACCGCCACAAGACATCGAGCTGTACCTCCACTTCCTTCATTGTTGGCCGTTCTTCTCCTTTCAATCTCAGACACAATTCTGCAAGCTTGGCAACGGCTTCAAGTTCTGTTTTGTGCTCCTCATTCACAACTTGGGGATCAAGAATCTCAAAAAGACGGTCCTCTTTCATAGCAGAACAAAAATATCCAGTGAGATTACCCCCTTCAAACAACCTAGAGGAGAATAATGACTTTTTTCTTGTTAGCAATTCAGCTAGAACGACACCAAAGCTGAATACATCACTTTTCTGGGTTAACCGGGCAGTGGATTGGTACTCCGGGTCCAAATACCCGTGTGTGCCTTGGATAATTGTATCTATGCCTGTTTGATCCATTTGGACAGATCTTGAGATCCCAAAATCTGACACTTTTGCTGTGAAATAATCATCCAATAGAATGTTTGCTGATTTTATGTCTCGGTGTAAAACTGATATAGAGGCTGCAGATGAGTGAAGATAGGAAATTGCTCCTGCAGCCTCAAGGGCAATTCTTAACCGATGTTTCCATGTCAAGGAACAATGTTCCTCTACATGGAGATGATTAAAAAGTGTTCCGTTCGATATGAACTCATAAACGAGCAGTGGGACTTCGGTCTCTAGGCAACATCCATAGAGTTTCACAACATTCCTATGGTTGACTTGTGAAAGAATGACCACTTCATTTATGAACTGATTGATTTCGGCCTGCCGATCAGCGGCCTGCTGAGTAACGGACCTCTGATCATTAGCCTGGTCATCAATTTTGGACCTTTTTACAGCCACGACACGTTGATCAGATAAAATACCTTTATAGACATATCCATGACCTCCCCGACCAAGAATGAGTGCATTATCGAATCTGTTTGTTGCCTTTTCCAGCTCTTGTAATGTAAGAATTCTCGTATTTTGTGTGGCCTCTTCATTGGAAGCTATTAGTTGTTGGAGAAGCGACCCCTGATTTTGATCGAAGAACTTCTTTCTTAACTTTTCCTGTTTTCTCTTTTTAAACAAGTTGATGCGCTTGGCTATAGCAATACATAAGAATATCATGCTACAGGCAGTAACAAAACCCAGTGAGATCGCTGTACCTGTGTATATTAATAAAGCATGAAATGTTAGAAAATAAAGCAAGAAATTTGATATATTTTACATCATTTTCTTTTGTTAATAAAAATCAAAATTCCCTCCTATTTTTCTATTGTTTTATGTTTATTAGTTCATCCTTGCATAACCTACGAAGACAACTATTGTCCTATATATGTTTGGATCATTAGATTTTGGAACGAAATGGTAGGAATCTGTGTGTTAAATAGTAGACTTAAGCGGGCTATTAAGAGGTATCAGTCTTCAAATGCTGAACTATATGTGCCAAATAACAGTAAGAATTTAGTTGATACTTGTCAATTTTTTCTTTAGTTGCAAGGTTTGGTAGATATTACCTTTTTCCTAATTTGAACTCTAAAAAGGCTAGCAGTGCAAACGGATCTGATACGGATCGGATAGTGGTAAAATCATATCCGTATCCTCTTTATTTTTCGGATCAGATACTAATCAGATATCCGTAGATATATACATAAATATTTTCATAATATATATATTAAACTATATGGTATATATCTACTATTCAAATACGGATAATTAAAATTCAAAATCATATCTGTATCCGTATCCAAACGAATATTCGGATATCGGAATCCGTACGTTATCTAATTTTCAGATACAGATCCGGATACGGATGGATATTATCCAACCCATTTGCACCCCTAGCCGGGAGACTATAAAGCTAATGGTGCGCGTTTTGTGTTGCTTTTGTTCTGGACATTTCTGTTTGATGCTTGGAAACTTAAATTGATGCCATTGTAATTCATACTTAAATTGGATAGATAGAATTATAAGTTTGGAGTTGGTCTGACTGTTTTATTTTGATCAGATTTTGCGCCTCAAGCTAAGTAGGTAAAATTTAGTTTCATCGAATTAACTATATTTTTTATTTATCCTGAAAAGCAATTAATCCTTAATTACTCCCTATTTGTATTCTTCTAACAACATTCAAAAGTTGATAAATTAATGCTATTTATCCTGAAAAGAAAATAACGAACCAATAACTATTGCCGAGTTGAGATGGCATTCATTGTTGTCATCATTAAGACTCCATCCAGAAGGACAACTGCACCAATAAGATCCTTGAAGATTGTGACACTTTCCTGGCTTGAGGCATGCTTGGTAGGCACATTCGTCAATATCTGCATGAATATGCCACAATGAATTGATGTATAATAAAATAATTAAAAAGAGAGCAACTGCAAGAACAAGAGAGTGTGTGAGAGAGAAAGACCTTGGCAGCCTCCATCAAAGTACGGATTGCCTTCATAACCATGCTTGCAGTTGCAGAAATAGCCACCGGAACTACTGGTTGAGTTTAAACAAACACTGTGATCGCTTCTGCATGCATAGGATAAATTTTTGGTCTGTGCGTCTTCACACGTTGTGTTTCCTATGGCCCAGTCAAGCACAATCGGCATTGTTAGGTCAGCCGGCGCCTTACTGTTAGCCAGCTCGTCAATGGTGGAGCGGTAGGATCTCTCGACGAACGTATTCACATCTACCACCATAGCATAGCTGCAATGACTAGAGTCATGCACCTTGGAGTTGTTGATAAATCTCTCATCAAAAGTAGCATAAAAGGTAGATGTTCCTTTGGGGATATCTGTCTGGCAGCAACCAATTCCAGAGAAGAAATATTCACAGAAATTTCTATGGCAATATGGAAAGACGTTATTCAGTGGATCTTGGCTACCACAGGAAGAAAAACACCCTGATAAGTAATCACTACTGTTGTCAAGGTGGAGAAAGGCAAGTGTGTTACACCCAACAACTACAAATTTGTTAACCTCGGTGTTGAGCCGGAATGGTGTGATATTACTAAAGTTTGTTGTTGTTGGTGTGCTGCCACACGAGGAAGCTATAGCAAGTCTTGTACTAGCCTGGCCAAAGTTGTCTATATTCTCAATCATAAATGAACCATGGTAAGGACTAGGTATACCGTCAGTAGTGTTTTTGCAATTGACAACGAATTCTTCAGACAGGGAGCAATTTCGGCCAATGCCGAAAGGGTAAGGGATAGGAATATCGCTGCCGTCACAACTCTCTGGGCACCCTGGCAAAGCGATCATGCCGGTGTTATAAGCAGATTCAATGTTTTTGAACTGCAGGAGGAGAAGAAAAAAAAGTTGGATTAATATCATTGCTCTCTGCATTATACTGACAGTGTTATGAGTAATTCCCTATTTTTTCTAGTTTCTATGAGCATGTCTTTATAAAACATATGCACATTCATATATAATTGATTCAATAATTCACCGGGGCCCGATGAAAGATCCTAGAAAAGTAGTAGCTTGGACTTTTCCTCGAATTAGTTAAAAAACCATGTCTAGAGATTACGCGTAGACATTAATTAATGCACAAACTTTCCTTCTCGATAGTCTTGGAAAAAAATGATTTTTTTTTGTTCCTTCTCGTTTTTCTTTATTTGACAATATCATGAAAAAAGCAAGTTATCCGGATAGTCTTGGAAAAAAATGATTTTTTTTTGTTCCGTAATGGTGCGCTTAATTATATATCTTTATAAATGGAATTATATAGCTAGCTTATATATCAACAACAAAGTAGGCACTTATCGCGAGGGTACTCCGTCGCGAAAAGTACCGTCGCGAAAAGAAAAAACACAGTTGTGAGGGTAAAAAGTGACTTTTCGCGACAGAGTACCGTTATAACTGTTCTTTTTCTTTTCGCGACGGTACTTTTTGCGACGGAGTACCCTCGCGATAAGTGCTAGCTACTTTGTTGTTGTGAATTACGTACGGTTCTTTGATTCGTTTTTGATCTTTCATGTTCATACAGCGCGCCAATCAAATAAAGAATAATTGACAGAATGATGAAGATATATAACTTGCTTCCTTAATTATGAAATATTATTTTGTGAATTGTGATTCGTTAAATTATTGACAGAATTGACAATTAAGTGATTTTCTACCTATCTTAAAATATAGTAAAAAGATTTGAAACAATATAAAATTTAGTCTGCAAGTACATATTCATGTGAGAATCACGTTGAACAGTTCGGATCGATCATTAGAATTTTTAAAATGAAAATATAGCAACGTAGTACGGACTAATCCGTGCTATGCATAGTACCATAGACTCACTCTTGAATGAATTAATAAAATACAGACTCAAACCTTCTGAATTTTTTTTAAATAGAAAAAACAAGTTAATTTAAATGAAAGAAGAATCTAAGGTGTAGGATTTTTTAAAAACACTACCAAAACAGTGCTACAGTGGAGGGTGAAAGATATTTTGCTGAATAAAATGTCTGCTAGAGGGTCTCATAATATTTTTTCCATCTTCCAGCATAGCACTACTTTTGGCGGAGGTACTTATCAGAAATCCATCACCCTGGGTGCTTTTTTTGTTCAAATTGATATTTTTTTCTTTTTAAAAAAAAAAATCAACTTTGTGCTGCGACAACTATATGACTAGAGCTGCAAAAAAAAGTTTATAGCTCATAGCTCATTCAAAAAATACTCATAAATTAATTCATTTAATTCTGATTTTGTTCGTAAAGAGTAAAAAAGGAGTTCAAGCTTGACTCAATTTAGCTTATACTAGTTTGCCTCGGTTCTTTGCTCATTGCCAAAAATAAAATGAAATTATTTTTCATTTATTTCCTCTTCCTACTCATCTCTCATAATATAAAATTGGAAAAATTATTTTTATGCCACTCCAAAACATGAAAATTAGAAAATTGCCACTCCAAAATATGAAATTAGTTATTTGCCACTCTAAAATCATTAAATTTGTCAAATTGCCACAATTATACATCTAATATACATATTTGATTAAAATTATTCTGAAAAATATTGTATAAAAAAACATATTTTAATATTTCCAAAATTACCCCTTACCCCTTCCCCCTTCCAAATTCACCCATTTCCTTCCCCCTGCACCTTTTGTTTCTATGTCCTATCGCAGTGCAAGTATGGTGTGAGATATCAGCAAACCTGGGATAGCGACTCATGATCCTTGCTCAATCTCTGACAGAGATATGGAGGAAGTCCATGGAAAATGTCAAATTGCTTGGTGGTTATCCTTGCTCAATCTCTGACTAGCTCTGACAGAGATATGGAGGAAGTCCATGGAAAATGTCAAATTGCTTGGTGGTTATCCTTGCTCAATCTCTGACAGAGATATGGAGGAAAGTCCATGGAAAATGTCAAATTGCTTGGTGGTTATCTTTGCTCAATCTCTGACAGAGATATGGAGGAAGTCCATGGAAAATGTCAAATTGCTTAGTGGTTATCCTTGCTCAATCTCTGACAGAGATATGGAGGAAAGTCCATGGAAAATGTCAAATTGCTTGGTGTCATCATTGCTCAATCTCTGACAGAGATATGGAGGAAGTCCATGGAAAATGTCAAATTGCTTGGTGGTCAATGTTACAAAGAATGGAAATCATTCTTCATGTGTGCGTGTTGGCATATGTGGAAATGAAAAAATGAGACGATATTCTCTGGCCAAACTACCTCCACACGTGTGATGGCAGAGCGAATTATACAGGATGGCAGGCTGTGGCTGAAATTTCGCAACACTGGTACACGGCGCTTAATGGGTACCAATTTGCTAGCTAGCGGATCCGGATTGATGAAAAAAAAAGATGAAATGATGTCTCAATGTGCCTAGATAACAACGGGCATTGTTGTTACTGTCTTTGTTTTGTTTTTGCTGTTACTGTCTACGTGTTGGAAGTCATAGGGAGAGAACTTGGGGTGGTAGCGGATGTGCAGGGGGAAGAAAATGGGTGAATTTGGAAGGAAGAAGGGGTAATTTTGAAAATATCAAAATACGTTTTATTATACAATATTTTTTCAGAATAATTTTAATTAAAAATATGTATATTAAATGTATAATTGTGGCAATTTCATAATTTAATGATTTTAGAGTGACAAATAACTAATTTTAAATTTTGAGGTGACAATTTTTTAATTTTCATGTTTTGGAGTGACATAAAAACAATTTTTGTAATAAAATCTATTGCAAGAAGATAACATTTCTCGTTTCGTGTCCATGTGCAATTCAAAACACCAAATTTACCAAAAAATCTTTTGTTGGTGTACGACTCATCACAACACAATTTTTTTATTAACAATTGACTCGGCTCGATTGGCGATTGGTTCGAGCCTTGACTAAAGTCAAACTTCGCTGGACCCCACGCGTCAGTATCACCTCGTGACACACATTCCGCTTGGGACCCACGCATTGAACGCCATTTTGTATTCATTTTTCTGATGGTTTTAAGGAATTCTTTTAAAGGAAAAAGACATTCCTAAGAGAACTAAAATCCAATTATACTGGATAATTAATTTTGGTCTTGAGGATTAAAATAAAAATTTGATTAAATTGTTTACATCGTCAAATCAAAAATATTAAATCGGTTTAAGATGACGTAAAATTAGTTTTAAATTGGTCTAAATTAAATCATCTATTTGGTAGTGTAACTTATTTCGTCTACGAAATATGCTGTCAGTAAAAAAAAAAATTAAAATCATCTCTCCTGCCTAATTTAAATTAAAGTTATATAAAATAAGAACAATTTGAGTCTGCCTAACTTGATGTATGATCAAACGACGAATTTAAACTGTTTAAATTGATTTACTTCACGAGTGATGTGTTTAGATACAAAATTTTGAATTTTTTTAATTTGTTTAGTACGAAGTCAAGCTGTAAAAAAATGATGAAAAATGAATGCATTACCTCATTTTTTTTACCGCTTGACTTTGTACTAAACAAGTTGGAAAATTTCAAAATTTTATATCTACACGCATCACTCATGAAGTAGATCGGTTTCAACAGTTTTAATTTGTCACTTAAAACCAATCCAATAGATTTTGAAATTATACCCACCAAGCTTTCTTGATAAACATTGAGTACACTAGCTATACTCCAATTATATAAGATGGCAGATTGCAATAATAACAATAAAAGCGTTTTATGAACTGTTAATTGTTAATGGCGTTGTTTGATTTGAAATATACTACATACAATTAATTATTGGTGCGTCAACTTTGGACTTTAAATTGGATAACATTTTCAAGAATCAATTAATTGGATAAGATTAATATATGAAGCTCACACAATATTTCATTGACCAACATAGTTTTAGAAACTTTTTAATAGCAAATGTACTTGATAAATTGGTTTATTTTATATGCAATTATACATCATTTAGCTAATGGTTATCTTCATGGGAAACAGGCGTTCCAACGGAAACTATTTTAGATTTTAACGGGCGGATTTTATAATTTAAATAAATTGTCCGCACAAATATTAAAATTAATCCAACGGCTCTAAATTAAAATTGGATTAAATTTAGTCTGATATCATCCCAAAATTTTAAAAATACCCTCATAAAAAAAATAAACCAAAAGATCACGGATTGTTTCAAAATTTCATAATTATCAGGACTGCAATTTCATGTTACAGATCCATTATTGGGACCTGCAATGTGACATGGCGGACCCATTATGGGTCATAATGGGTGTCTAGTTAACCCGTTATGGGGGGCCGCAATGTGAAATGAAGATCTCATTCTTAGAGTTCGCAACGTGAAATTGTGGTTCTGATAATTCTGGAATTCTAATTAAGAACAATGATTTTTTTATTTATTTTTCGTTTGATTAGGATATTTTCAAAAATTTCGGGATACCATCATAACCTCTGGTCCTATGTCATAAGTAGTATATACGTTTTTTATGTTGGAATTAACTGTTTTTGTGCTTGCCATTGCAATTTGTGTTCTATATTAAATGATTATTTGTTAGTGTACATCTGAAAAAAGAAGCAAAAGAATTTGAGGCAAGTTTATTTGAAATTCAAATGGTACAATCAAGACACGACGTCTGTCATAAATCTATATTTACACTCTTTTAGTATAAGTTAAAACGTTTACTTGTTTATAATATTTAACATTTTAAAAAATAAATATTTAGTGTAGAGGCAAAAGAAAATGTCCTCTGTGTGAAATGTCACTGGTATAAAAAAATATTATATAGGAATTCTTTATGAGGAGGGTTCCAATGTCTTCATTTTTTCATGCCTCCACCATGCCTCTATTTTTAAAACTTTAATAACTCAAATTTTAAAACTTAAAAGTCAAAATAAAACCGTTGGATATGATCTACATCATTATATCTATACACGAGTAAAAAATTATGATATTTCAATTTTGTTTTGGTTGTCATCAAGAGCTTGTAAAAAATGTACTAATGGGGATAATTTCTAGACGTTGATTTTTGAACTTATTGATTCACATAAAAACAAAATTGAAATATCATAATTTTTTATGAGCACATAGATAAAATAATGTAGATCATATCCAACGGTTTTATTTTGACTTTTAAATTTTGAGTTATTAAAGTTTTAAAAATGGAGGCATGGTGGAGGCATGAAAAATGGAGGCATTGGAACCCTCCTCATTCTTTATATATATAGAGAGAGAGTAGAACTAAGGTGTTCTTAAGTTCACTAAAATTCTTTGTGAATTCAACTCTAAAATCTATCAGATTGGCTTTAAATGAAGAATCCAAACCGTAGAAACCCTTCTATCTTACGAGTGATGCATCTACATGTGAAAATTTTAAATTTCAAAATTAATTTTGTATGAAGACAAGTGGTCAAAAAACGTTCAAAAAATGAATGCATTAAAACTAATATATAAACCTTTTAGTTTTGACCGCTTGATTTTATACTAAATTAATTCGAAAGTTTAAAATTTTCACATGTAGACACATCACTTGTAAGGTAGAAGGGTTTCAACGGTTCGGATTTTTCGTTTGAAACCAATCCGATAGATTTTAGAGTTGAGTTAACAAAAGGACTTGGTGAACTTAAAGACCACCCTAGTTCTACTCTATATATATATATATATATATATATATATATATATATATATATAATCTGGCTAATATGCTACGCATATATAAGGGCCCCTCCGTGCTACGGTTCACTTTTTGAGTTTTCAAAATCCTAACGGTCGATCCAAACCGTTCAACATGATCTACATATGAATATGTACTTGCAAACCAAATTTTACATTTTTTAGAATTTTTTTACTATTTATTAAGCCACTTTGAAAATCGCTGATCCAATGGTCCAGCAGATTTTACTATTGTGTACAAATTAGTGTTTTTTCAAAGTGGCTTAATAAATAGTAAAAAAATTCTAAAAAATGTAAAATTTGGTTAGCAAGTACATATTCATATGGAGATCATGTTGAACGGTTCGGATTGACTGTTAGGATTTTGAAAACTCAAAAAGTAAGCCGTAGCACGGAGGGCCCTTATATATGCGTAGCACCGTAGCACTGTCCTATATATATATATATATAAATTTGAAACGCTAAATTTAAAAAATTTGCTGCTACCACCAAGGTTTCAAGAAAAAAGAAGAGGAAACCATATGTTTTATTTTTTCGGGCAATTTCATGCATGTATACCCCTCAAAAACTTGAAATTATGTATTTACCCTCAAAAGTTCATAAAATCATATTTACCCTTCTAAATTTCAAAAACTCTCAAATTTACCCATTTTATTGTCTTTTCTCTTAGAAATTATTTTAAATTTATAAAATACCCATTTTGCCCTTTATAAAAAATATAAAATATGTAGTATGTTTTAGAAAAATTGTCAATCTTCTAATTGATCAGTTTCCGAGGACAAATGAGTAATTTCTCTACTTGTAATGCTTACAGCAGCACACACCTAGATTTCACTCTGTTAACAAACAGAGGTAGAGAAACTACCCATTTGCCCTCAAAAACCATCCAATTAGAAAACTGACATTTTTCTGAAACATGCTACATTTTCTAATAAAGGACAAAATGGGTATTTTGTGAATTTCAAAATGAATTATAATATAAAGGTAAATTTGTGAGTTTTTGAAATTTAGAAGGGTGAATATGATATTATGAACTATTGAGGGGGATATACGCAATTTCGAGGTTTGCGAGGGGTTTACATGAAATTTGCCTATTTGTTTTTTCCAATTTGAAGGAACTTTTATTTTGATGAAAAAGAATGCAAATTATTTCTTTTATTTTCATCTTCTCTCAATTAATGGGAAGACTGAAAGGTGCTTAATGTATATATATATATATATATATATATATATATATAGAGAGAGTGGCTAATATCAAAATGTTTGTTCCTAGCCCCCGGTGCAACCAAGTTGTTTTCGGGTTTTCAAAGTTCAAACGGTCGATGCGAACCGTTAGATGTTTAATCTATATTAAAATATGCTTGGTGACCAAATTTTACATTTTTTGGAATTTTTTTGCTATTTATTAAGCCACTTTGAAATTTGCTGATTCGGGTGAACAGTAAAAACAGTGCAACTAAATTCTGGACCATGTGATCAGCAATTTTCAAAGTAGCTTAATAAATAGCAAAAAATTCCAAAAATATAAAATTTGTTTCCAAGTACATTTCAATATAGAGAACATGTGAACGGTTCGGATCGACGTTTGGACTTTTGAAAACCCGAAAACAACCTTGGTTGCACGGGGGCTAGGAACAAACGTTTTTGATATTAGCCACTCTCTCATATATAATATTATATGAGACTGGCTAATGTAATAACGTTAGAACTTCGCGCCTGAAGTTATAACGGGTCACTTTTTTGCCAATTTCAAAATCCAAACCAACCCATCCGAACCGTTCAACATGTTCTCTATATTGAAATGTGCTT
>JAJGRW010000493.1:27347-40483 GCA_025461045.1 Carex parvula | reverse complement strand
TTAATTGTGGAGCACACCGGCCCGTAATCTTTTGTCGAATATGACTTTCTTAATAAATTAAAATGTTTTAATTCTCAATCTCACAATGGGGGTTGCAGGTTGCTGAACGAGCTCCATGTATTTAATAATGGACCAGCTTATCAAGGAAAGGTTAAATGATGCAACGACACGTGTCACGTGGATGAAGTAAAAAGTTGGTACAACTAATTCTCAACATAAATTAAGTGACTTATTCCAAATCTCATCCCGTTGACAAACGCTAGCATGCACTGGGTAAAGTAATTAGCAACTTTATTTATTCTTTTGACAGAGGTCATATTTACTTTACCTCGCCTCCACGTTCAGAATTTTTATTCATATGAATTAATTAAAAAAATTATAGGAAAAAAGTAGATGGAGCATTGCCCTATAAAGAAATGAATTATTAATTTGATTTCTTTAGTCCATATTTAATTATGGTTTAAAGTTGTGATAGAATAAATTATTTATTTCAAGTTAAGATGAAATATGATATTCTTGTTTGTTGTGAGAGTCATGACTTCAATTTTTTTTGTTTGATTAGCGCTAGTTACTTCGGTAACTGTTTAAAATAATTGTTGAATTGTATATTGTTGTATTTTAGATTTGAATTGTTTAGAAAATTTTTGTATTGAAAATGATAACTTGATTAATACGATGTATTTTTATGGCAGTAATTTGATCCAATTTTTTGTTTTTAGCATTTGATAACAATTAGAATTCTTTTACAACTAAATATTTTTAGAATGCATTCTTAATATTATTTTAAATAATATCCCTTGTAGTAATATCAGTAGCAATAACTAACTCTGAATAATAATAATAATAATAATAATAATAATAATAATAATAATAATAATAATAATAATAATAATAATAATAATAATAATTATTATTATTATTATTATTATTATTATTATTATTATTATTAAATGATGATGACAAAGACAATGATAATGATAATAATATTAACAACAACAATAACGTGGAATAGGTTAACTCACCTCTCAAGATGGATTAACTTATAACAACATAAATAATTTTTTATTTCATGTTATTCTATCAGACTTATTAATGTTTGGCAGCATAAATACATAATAAGATACTTATTCCCTCAGTTTGGATGTGGACTAAATAATGAAATAAGAGTTTTAGGTCTCAATTATTCTATCAAACATGATGACTAAGATGTAATAAACCAACCTTTAGGCGGATCTAAATTTGCCTAAATTAACTCACCTCTTCAGCTGGTTTTATTTAATTGGATGTAAAGCCTAACTTTTCATTGTTTTTATTATTTCTATCACTTTATAAGAAATGTAAACTAAACATCTAATTTTGTTTTCCATTTAAGCATTAAGGAACTTGTGGAATCAATTTTTTTTTCCGAAAAAAAAATAACTTTATAAATTAAAAATACTTTGGCCTAGAAGGATACGGATCCACATCACAATACTTTGGCCTAGAATTATTTCAAGAATTATTATTGTTTAGAAGCATGACAAAAGTGAATTTCCAAACTTTATGTATTAAAAAAAAAAACTGTTAGCTGTTGCATGCTATTACGATATTTATCATACAATGGATAAAAAAATCCCTTTGTGATTAAATTGTATTTTAATATTGACTATACATTGCTAGAGAAAAAAAAAAAAAAGAGCGTGTATTTCTCTATTTTAATTGTCGGCTCTGTGATTAATTTACACAGATGAAACTAGAAAATTGAAATGAGAGAGGCTGATTAAGTATATTTTTATTTTATAAAAGGACTAAAATGTATAAGTACATAAAAATTTATAAAATAGGAGGGACCAAATTGTTAATTTTAATTTATTGGGGTGTTTAGCCACTCCTATTATTTTAGAGTTCGTGCATTATTTTAACGTTGTACGATGAAGTCAACCTTTAGTGATATCGATCATTGTATTTCTGTTATATATTTTTCCTAAACGCATTCATTTAAAGCCGTAAAATTTGCTACAAAGTAAATATACGTAAAACCTTATAGGTATCATGTTTTGCGGCTTCCTAAGTTAAAATTAAATAATTTGTTTTAAAAACAAGTGATCAATCACCATGATTTGTATACAAGAGTTGCTAATTATTATATAATCATGTGGTGCACCCCATGAGTGACTTTGGCAACAGTTGTTATA
The DNA here is from genome assembly GCA_025461045.1 of Carex parvula. Taxonomy (NCBI): domain Eukaryota; kingdom Viridiplantae; phylum Streptophyta; class Magnoliopsida; order Poales; family Cyperaceae; genus Carex; species Carex parvula. The sequence goes on along the minus strand of JAJGRW010000493.1, from coordinate 38,309 downwards.
TAATAATCAAACCAATATATTGAACTCTAACACAATAGTATATTAGATTTTCTGTTTGCCACTAATTAATATCACTTACTGACTTACGTAACACCAATTGTTTTTTTTTTTCTAAAGCAATAAACAACTATTTTTTAACACCTGGAGGGATTATGGCAACTTAAGTCAAGGTAAGGCACTATCTATTATTAACAACTCACACCATTCACACCGCAAATTATTTTTCACCTACTATTTGCTTGGTCCTAAACATCTATAAATACCTTTTGGTGCTTCAATCTCGTGAAGTCTTTTAGACTATCGCTTAGGGGATTAATAATGTATTGATTGTGATCAAGTTTTATATAGGAATGATTTTAGGTTAGAAATAACCGAAACTCTTAGAACAAAGATTTTAAAATATGAAAAACTTAATCGTGAAGTCTTATAATTATAGCAAACTACTTTTGTATGTGTTTAAGTTGCAAATGGCCCCCAATCGTGATAGTTGGAAGTGGAAGGTTATTCGAACTCACGAGTTAAGTAGTACTTGTTATTTGAAATAAGTTTAGGCTAAGTCATTTGAATTAGAAACCCCATTTAAATCAAGATATGAATAAAAACTAAATAGTAATAAAATCAACAGATAGTTGCCTTAAGCCCTTAGACTTTGTCCAATTGTTAATAAACACTTTGAATTCAACTCTCTCTCTTGCTTTAATACAAACCAAAATTTTCGGATATTAAACCCAAACAAGAAGGAAAAGAAATGCAACAGCTCCCCCCTAATTTACTTTATTGCACTTATTAGATTTAATTACTTTAGTAAAAATTGAATTCTCCCGTTGTCTCTTGAATTGATACCTCAAGTACTGCAATAATAGACTGTGCGCTTGCAATAATCTTAATTTGTGCATTTAAAGTTTTTATAATTTTAAAAGCTAATAGTAGGAAATAGACCACAATAATTCTATACCCTTTTTCCACATCAAAAATCCTAATTAAACCCCAAATAAACACTAATTGAGCAAACATCATGAAAAAATATTCATAAAGAAAACATGAAACCACAAAGAATTAACTTGTTAGGGGAACATATAGTGACAAAGTTCAACATGTTGACCAATTCAGCAAAAGAAAATTAAAACTGAGTAGAAATGATCAAAATAAAACTACTTATCACTACCTGACACCATAATCTAATTGCAATTTTGTGAAACTTAAAGAAGAATCTCCTGATGCTTGTTCGCTCTTTATGGAGACAAGTCTTGTGGTAAATTTAACATTATCTGGTGGTAATTCCTCTGCAAGAGATTGTAGTAGCACCTTTCTGGGGGCAGTTGTAACTCCAATTTCAGGCCTAAATTAGCAATGAAAATCAGAATGAGCACAATCAATTTTCTTTCTCAAAATCAGAATATTAATATAAAATTGGAAACCGTAACTATAATTTACCATGAGAAAGAGGATGGGGAATGGGAAGGGGTAAATTTAGGCCTAAATGAGAAGATTAACTCCAATTCCAGGCCTAAATTTGCAATTTAAGTTTTACCACTGTATTGGTTTGGTTCAGAAAAAATGAGAACAAACCTTAAAATCTTCTATTGAAAGTGCACGATGGCGCTGCTAAGGTTAAAGAATTGCGCATCAATCGCCTCAGCATCGTAGATGTTAGTTTCGATCAAACTATCAGGATTGACATGTACTTGAGCGAGGTGTGTATCGGCGATTACGCGCTGGCCTTGAGTACCTTGGGGATTTCGGATCAAAGTGCTTTCTTCCGCTCTAGCACGGAGGTCGCCATGTAGGCGGACGAGCGTAACAGAGGAGAGAGAATATTTTGAAGCGAGAAGAATGGAGAGAGTAAAAATGGAAAAGGCAGCAAGAGAGGGGAAAAGTGGAGGCTGAAGGTTCGAGAGAAGGCGAGAAAGTGTGGAAGGCGAAGAACGGGAAAAAAAAGTTACTGTAGAAGTACTGTTGGAGTACTGTTCATTCACAGTACCGCCTCAATCAAAAATTAGATACATAAATAACACGTGAATTCTTAGATTGACACAAAGCGCACACAGTCTCAGCACGTCAAATTCGGATCCAATTAGTGGTTTGACACTACCCATGGCGGGCTGCCCGAACCCGGTCCGCCCGTGCCCGGGTATACCCGGGTAAACGGGTACACGGGTATGGGTCTTAAACGGGCAGGGCCTCTATTTTTGGAAAAAACCCGAGTGTACCCGTACCTGCCGTACCAGTGTCCGCTACCCGTGTACCCGAATCCGCCCCGGTTGTACCCGGACCCGTTTACCCGAACCCGTGTACCCGCCTGGGTTTACCCGAACCCCTTTTTTTCAAATTTTTTTCCCTCCGGTTCTACAGTAACCGGTTCAAATATAAACCTATTTATATTTGAATTTATATTTATATTTAATTTAGATTTGAATTAAGATTTATATTTAATTTAGATTTGAATTTAGATTTATATTTTTTTTTTCTTTTGAAATTCGGCAGAGGCACCTGCCTTGTTTTTTTATTTTATTTTGAAATTCGGCAAAGGCTGAAAGCCAGCAGAGGCTTCATGCCTTGTTTTTTTTTTCTTTTTCTTTTTCTTTTATTTAATTTAATTTAGATTTAAATTAGATTTGGATTCAATTTAGATTTATATTTAGATTTAGATTTATATTCAATTTAGATTTAATTTAATTTAGATTTAATTTAGATTTGAATTTAGATTTAATTTAGATTTATATTTAATTTAGATTTGAATTTAGATTTGAATAGGTTTTATTGTTTTAAAGTAATTGATTTAAGATATTTTTTATTTATATTTTATTTAACCTATTAAAAATAAATGAACGTTTACAAAATATATTATCAATTTAAAATGTAAACTACAAATTTCGAGATATAAATAAATTATGAAACTATATAATTAGAATGCCGACATTTTTATTAATATCCAAAGTTTAATACAAATTATTAATTATGTTGAATATTAATATCCAAAGTTTAATACAAACCCACTGAAAGGGCGTAAAAACAGACTAATCTGGATCGTACATCTTAATGGGTAACTTGACTAATCTGGGCCGTCGGTAAAAAGATTTTCATGCAATTGACTTCTCAGAAACCTCAGACACCGCTCACAGGGGGCTGCCGCCCCCCTGCCACCCCCCGCATACTCCTAGAATCAGGCCCACATACATAACACAAAGTTTATTAATATCCAAAGTTATATTACTTCTTTTGATATATAATTAGCATATTTATACTAAAATACACTAGATTAATTGAAATTATGTTGAATAACACTATATTATGTTAAATTACGCTAAATTACATTACATTACGCTAAAATACGGTAAATTACGCTAAATTACAAATGAATAGGGAGGATATTTTTCACTGAAAAGGCGAAAAACGACGGCGAAACTTCAAACGGTCATAAAACGGCGCTCGAGTGTCCGATTTCAGCAAATGACCAAATTTTATTTATTTAGGAATTATAAAGATGTGACTTGATAATTTTATGTATATATATATACAATATTTGATATTGAACTATTCAGATTTTAAAAGTCGAATTATAAACACGTAATAATATTCGTACGACACGGTACAAACAATAAGAAAAAAAACAGAAAAAAAAAACCCGTCTACCCGGAACGGGCACGGGTTTGAAACGGGCAGGGCGGACTTTTTCAAAAAAAAACCCGTCTACCCGTGCCCGTTGTACCCGGATATCCGTTGTACCCGTACCCGTTGTGCCCGCTATTCGGGACGGGTTTTGCCCTGCCCTGCCCGAGGTACCCGAGAGCAAATGTCTAGATCCAATTAATTGCGACTTGAATTATAAAAAATTAAAAACAATGATATTGGTGGAGTTCCCACCAAGCAATCTCATTTATGGTCGATGACATAATTTAACATTTCAGAATACATAATTTTTTAACAATTATGCTGATATATACGATGGAATGATTTATAAGTTTATAAAATAATTAATGTGGCCACGGTTTGTATGTGTGTGTTTGTTAGGTATTGGCATTGACCTAAGAAGGTAAAGAAACTTTTATAATTAATTGCTGTCTTATTCATTAAAATTTTCAAACTTCTTATTCTTTTCATCAAAACATTAAAAAAATTATATTTTTGCTCATTAAAATTCGGCATTTTTCTGTTGTTTATTTTTCTTCATTAAAATATCATTATTATTATAAGAATTTAAATTGACTCCTATATCCTTTTGCTAAGAGGGAACAGTTTCTTTTTATTATTTTCAACATGACCAAACAAGAGGGAAGTTCTATTGGCGCATAAAAGCAGGTTGGGGATGGCTTACATGCAAAAAATATAATTTTAAAACTTTTAAAACAAAAAATTATCAAATTGACTTCAAACAAAAAATTATAAGATTGACTTCAAACAAAAAATTTAAATTTTTTAAAACGATCTATTTCATAAGTGGTAGGCTTACATGCAATTTTTATAAATTTTCAGTTTAATTTAGTATAAATTCAAACGATAAAATTTTAATAAAAAATGAATATATTAAAATTAACTTAAATTTTCTTTTTTGACCGTTTGATTTTATACTAAATTAATTCAAAATTTGTAAATTTTGTATGTAAACGCATCACTCGTGAAACATGTAGGTCAATTTTAACAGTTTGAATTTATCGTTTAAAGTTAATTCCATAAATTTTGAAATTATACTCACCAAGTTTCTTGATGAGCTTAAGAAATATGTGTCTTCATTTTTAGAACATGAATGGGTAAATTGATCAGCTTAAGCTGATTTTTTTTATGTAATAAATATAAAATTAGAGATTGAAGTTATAAAAAACGTTAAACTATTGTGGAATTTGAGAAGCAGAATATAATATCTCGATCATAATTAACCTTCTCTTTTCTGACACAAACAAGAAAAAAAAAAAAAAGAGAGAGAGAATGCATTGGATTTTCAAATCCCGTTTCTATGAAAAACAGGACTTTTAATTTAATCCCGTCACAAGGTTAATTTTTATTTTTATTTTTAAAAAAAAAACTAAGAAAAGGACCGGACTTTCAAATCAAGGCCGTCATTTTTTTTTCCCTTTTTTTATCAACCAAAAATGTATATTGTTTTGGGATTTTAAATTCTTGTCTTCCTAAATACTGAAATTTATCAAGAATTTTTCTAGATATATATTTTGAAATTTTACATTTAAGTCAAAAAAAAAAAAATCGGCAACTCAAGTTCCAATAAAAGACTAATAAAAAGTTAATTGAAGAATTGTGGGTGAAAAAAAGGATGTTAGAGTTATAATTAATGGTTAAATAGGATCAACTTTGATGAAACTGTAAAATACAACGTGTTGCGTTGGACATTTTTCGTGTGCAACGGGTCCACATTCTACTATAGAAACTGAAATTTTTTTAGTTACCACAACATAAAATTAAAATTAAATGAATACCACTCTTGCTGAGATTTTTCCAATCCTGCCACCAACGTGGACCCAGTTTGCGCACCAAAATGAGTTGGTGCGCGGACTGGGTTGGTGTACCAACTGGTGCTTTAACTGGGTTAGAGCACCAACTGTTTTGAAATTTTTACCGCTCTTCGGTGCGTTTCACCCCGTTTGAGCACTAATTTTGCACCAATTTTAATTTCTACTTTTTACTGTGGTAATCATTTAATTTCTACTTTTTACTGTGGTAACAAAAAAAATTTCGTCAATAGAAATGTCTAAACGGTCGATATGAATTTGGTCAATCTCTTCATATCTAAATTATTTATAAATACTAATGTACTTTTATTATTTTAGTTAGGAAGGAAATCAATTAATCTAAGAATTCTACACAATCCAATACCAATGTTTTCTTCATATCCAAAAAGACAGTAATTTTTTTTTAATAAATATAAAATTTGATTTCTACAAAATTTTGATATGAAGATCACATTAAGTTACCGGTCTATCCGTTAAGGCATTTTATTTTGGACCCCTCTATTTAGAGGGTCAGTGCAAGGGGGGTGGTGTAGTAATTTGATCCATATATAATTAATGTACACAGGACAGTATTAAATTCTAAATTTTTTGATGGGTATACCTATAAATTAACTCTCTCTTTTTTCTGAGAATCAAATTTATTGACAAGTACCTTATATAATTAATGTACACAGGACAGTAAGCACTAAACAATATTAAATATATTTTAGCCAACAAAAATAAAAACATATCATAATTGAATGGCTTTTTCTCTTTAAAATACTGTCCAAAGTAGTTAATTTTGTTTCTTAGGAAAGTTCGAAAAATAATTTCCTCTTCTCTCTCCCAATAACTGATAAGCCTCAATTATATATACTTTCGATCGAGATTTTATCTCCTAAACTATACAAAACTCTTGTATTTTAGTCTAGTTTAGTATAAAATGCACCGTAGAACCAAGTTACTGTCTTTTCTTTGTCTAAATTGCAGAAATCGAGCAAAAAGAAGCAAAACAGCCATTTGTGCGGGCCGCACGAAATCTGTGCGAGCCGCACCGATTTGACCGAGAGTTTTGTGGGTACTCGTGCGGGCCGCACGAAATTTGCGAAGGCCGTACGACCCCTTTTCCTTAACCATTTTCAGACGAAAACCAACTTTGTGTGGGCCGCACTGATTTAATCGAGAGTTCTGCGGGTGGCCGTGCGGGCCGCATGAAGACCGCACGATTCCTCATTCCTTAGCCGATTTTCCAGCCGACTTCCAGTTTGTGCGACCCTCACGGATTTTGTGAAGGCCGCAGGAAGGCCGCACAAATGCCATTAATGCCTTAATTCATGATATCTTCCCAGATTTGCTGCCATATTTTGGGAGATTGTTTCTCAAGACATGAAATTAGCTATATATGGGTAGGGAGGCAGCAGGAGAAGGCATTCTTCATTATAGGATTAACGTCCACATCTCTCTATATATTTTCTATATTCTCCTCGTGATCAAAGGCGATTAAGAGCAAGGTTTGAAGGATTCTCGAGCAAGCAAAAGTGAAGATCGAAGGCAGCGAGCGAAGAGATTGGTGTAGTCTATTCTCTCACTTGTTTTACTTTGTTTTTATTATGATTTCTCTTGTAACTTTTTTGGATGTTAACTCACCCATGAGAGGCTAGATTTCCTCTCTAGGGGCTTAGGCTAAAAACATGAATTTGTGTTGAATCTATGTTTACTTGGATTAATTTCTTTATGATGATTGTTTGCATGTTTGTTTTTTTTTGTTGATTTTACAATTCATGTGCTTGTATGATTTGATTGCTTGTTAATTTCCCGTTTGAGTCTAATCAACTTAAGATGCTAGGAACGATAATTAATGGTACCAATTGTATACATGAATTACCCTAGGATTAAGATTAGAAATGACCAAATCTATTTTTTAGTCCGGAACCACAAGAACAAATGTTGAATTGAGGTGAATGACTTAATCGTGAAGCCTTATATTGAAGGATGTGTGTTTTGAAAGTTATGTTTTTTAATAATATTTTATATGTTGTTAATGATTTTATTACGAATATTATTATTCATGTTCCTTGTGATTTATATGTTATATCTTTGGAAGTGTTTAAGAAGATGCTCTTGGTCTTGAACTATAGAACTCCAAAGATGAGAAAACATTTAATCACTAAATATGTTCACAATCGTGGTAATTAAAGAGGAACATTAATTACCGAGAAAGATTGTCATGTTGATTAAAGTACATTGAAGTTCTATAAATGTTGATAAAACATTATCATTTAATAACATGAATATATAAATGTGTATTTTATATATTGAACATGACCTAAATGAATGGAACATTATATGGATTGTGTTTTGTGTCATTAATGTTTCCATTGTGTCTTTGAAATCTTAGATATGAGATATGTAGATTTTTCACATGAGAAGTATATAATGTGATTACTATTTAAATACTATCTTATGATAGGAATAAAATAGTAGTTCGTTGTGTACAACTTGTGCGGGAGAAATCTATATGTTAATATTATCATTGTCCCTCAATTTGAGTTATGATATTACTGGGCCCCTTGGTAAAGTGAAATTATATCGCATGCAATATAACTAATGTAGTTATAATTATAATTCACTTGAGAGACCAAGAAAATAATATAATGCAAGAATGACACGATCCTATTTTGCATATTATTCATAATATCATGTGACAATGATAGACACGAAATTAGTGGATTGAGTAAATAATTACTATGTCGTTTGGATAACTATAATGTAATGATAGAACCTCTTATAGTCAATAATATAAAGTTTTATATTATTGCCAAGATGACATAGATCCTCTATACGGTCAACCAACTGAAGAGAAACAACAAATATTTTATATTTCATAATGATGTATTAGATAAAATACATGAGATGAAATATTAAAATAAAATGTCATAATATGACATGCTAGACCATAAATAAATTTGTGAAGTTATGTAAATATTATTTGGTATAATGTTTGAATGCATTATAAGAATATTGCATAATTGAATAATATGATTAATATTATTTATTCATAAATTAATTTATTAAACCAATCACAAGATGAGATTAAAGAGATCATAAAATGGCTAAATAAGGCTAGTGGCATTTGTGTAAATAGTTTAAACATTACACAAATAGTTGCCCTAACACCTTGCCTATTTAAAGGGGTGTAATTAAGGAAAATAGGCTTGAATTTTCTGCTCATTCTCTTGGCCGAAATATTGACAAGAGCAGCCATTTTCTCAAGGCCGAAATTCCTCTTTCTCTCTTCTCTAGGTCGAAACCTTGAGGGTTTTGCTCCTAGGCCGAAAAGTACAAGGAAGGCTTTCATCTCTTCTTGTTAGGTGGTTGGATCTAAGCCTTGAACTTCACATCCATCTATCTAAGAGGTGTGCAAGTTCGTTGTTTAGGTTCAAGGTGAACTAAGAGGCGTTTTCGAGAAGAACACGAAATCTAGAAGGAAAACCGGCATCTCTCCATCAAGAGATTTGACAATCTCTTTAGGTAAAGGTTTCTATTATTTTCTCTTGTAATAAATTAGATGAGATTAATTTATATTAATTTAGTACACATTAGTTTGTTTAAGAAAATCTTGTTCGCTTTTGTCGTAAAAATAAGATCTTTTGTGTATTGAGCCAAGTGGTGATGGGAAAATTTTAAATTCTCACCACATAGGCATACACGTGAAATCCCAACATATATTTGATTGGGACACCTATAATTGAACCGAATATCATATGAAGGACTTAACCGTGAAGTATTGGTATTTAGGGATAAACTAGGCTAACCTACGCTTATGGTCTAGATAGCTAGGGTGAAGGACTTAATCGTGAAGTCCGAATTATCTAGACACGTCATTAATTCACGAAAGTGACCCTTTTTGATATTACGGCTTAGAAACCCCATAATTGCAAACATGAGTTTAGAATACCAAGTAAATGTAGATTTGACCAAATGATTGTATGCCGATAGTCCCTAGACTCTTATCCATTTGAATCATAAACTCATTTTATTTGTTTGTTTTAAATTGTCATTGTTTTAGTTTCAACTATCAATCGAGTATTGAACCCAAAAATCAATTTTACAACAAACCCCCCCTTTTTACTTTATTTGCACTATTTTAGAATTAATTGATTTAGTAAAAAGTAATATCTCCCGTTATCTTTGGATCGATACTTTTAATTACTACAAGGATAGATTGTGCGCTTGCAATTCAATCTAACTTTGCGTATTTAGGGTTTTATAAATTTAAAGCAAAAGTGTACGAAATAGACCATTTATTCCTATACCCAAAATACACAACAATAACCAATAACACCATGATTTGAATATATATACAAGAGTAAGTAGCTCATTATATACTGTCATGCACCCCATGAGTTTAGTGAAATTGTCGTCTCAATTAATTTATGTCAAGTAAATTCTTATACAAATTACTTAATTTATTTGACAACAGCTGCTAAATATATATAATAATCAAACCAATATATTGAACTCCAATACAACAGTATATTAGATTGTCTGTTTGTCACTAATATCACTGATGTAACACCAATGGTGTTTAAAAAACAAAGCAACAATAAACAACTATTTTTTAACTCCTGGAGGGATTGTGGCAACTTTAGTCAAAATAACGCACTATCTATTATTAACAACTCACACCATTCACACCACCAATTATTTTTCACCTACTATTGCATGGTCCTAAACCTCTATAAATACCTTGCATTGCTTCACCTCACAACCATCAAGCAAATTAAGCACACTTACTCCACAGTCCTCCTAAACCAAGCAAATGGCTTACACTAAAGTCGTAGCTATTGCCTTGATAGCTCTTCTTTGCATTGGCTTGTCCAATGCAGCTAGATTAGGAATTTCACGTGGTGGCGGAGGTGGTGGTGGAGGTGGAGGTGGAGGCGGTGGTGGTTATGATCATAATGGGGGTTCTGGCTATGGCTTTGGCTCGGGCTATGGAGAAGGCGGGGGCTCAGGAGGAGCCGCAGGTGGATATGGTAGAGGCGGCGGCGGTGGTGGTGGTGGAGGTGGTGGCGAGGGTCATGGTGGTGGTTATGGATCCGGAAGTGGGTATGGGTCTGGATCAGGATATGGTGAGGGTGGCGGTGCCTTTGGTGGAGGGTATGGAAGGGGTGGAGGCGGCGGAGGTGGTGGTGGATCAGGCGGTGGAAATGGTGGTGGTAGTGGGTCGGGCTACGGATCGGGTTATGGATCTGGATATGGGGAAGGTGGTGGCAATGCAGAAGGATATGGTAGAGGTGGTGGTGGTGGCGAGGGCGGTGGCGGTGGTGGCGGTGAAGGATATGGATCTGGGCATGGATCAGGGTATGGGTCCGGTTATGGATCCGGGTATGGCAGTGGTGTTGGAGGCCACCCTTGAGGCCTTGAGATATAAACCTTATAATGTGGATAATGTATTCGCACATAATGCATGAAACCTTATAATTTATGTTACAGGCTAAATAATTGATAGAAGAAA
>JAJGRW010000493.1:0-19728 GCA_025461045.1 Carex parvula | reverse complement strand
AATAACCGTATTGATTTAAAAAACTTTTGCTGCAAGATATATGGTTACCTTCTATTTGTAATGCGAATCAACCAACATCTTCGTTATTTAAAAATAAACTTGACCTTTGAGTTTGTATGAGTGAGCATACTGAGGAAGAAGAAAAACTTAATAACCCGTCAATGCAACCAAATGACCTAAAATTCTAAATTATTGCATACATTTGTTAACTTCTGTTAGAAAAAAAGTAGCTCCATGTATCTGTTCGACACCCTTAGTTTTAGATTTTATTTTAGATTTAGTTCATTTTTCTAAATTTTAATTAATTTATGTCTTTAAAAATTTGAATAAATAATATAGAACAATGAATTTATACAATTATATTATAACAATCTAATTCGGAATACATTGATCTTTCACTGCGTACAATAGATTTTTTTTTATTTATCCTTATTTTGTAGTCTTAGGATATGCTCCAGAAGGAGGTACGCGAGGGGGAAGGGAAAGAAGCAGAAGAAAACTGAGCTCTAATCGGATCTGACTAAGAACATCTACATCCCAGCAACTCAAATGAGTTTCTAAATAACTGTTAACCACTTTTTAGAAATTAAGGTCTCTAAAGTTTCTAACTCTCACATTTCTGAAATTAATTTTAGAATTTCTATTAAACCACGTCAGTAATAAATTAAAAAGGAGAAATAATTTGAGCCAATCATTTAGTCAGTATGGAGTTCATAAATAGTTTCTTAATAATAAACTTTACTGTATAGTTTCTAAATAAGAAACCCTTCTACATCTCTAAAACTAAATTAGAAACTGCACATTATATTAGAAAATATTTTACCACCAGATATGTATATGCTTTAAGGTTGTTTAATTATTTGCTCCGGAACAGTTTATTTCAGAGGTGAACTGACGTGAAAGAAAAGAAAAGAAAAGAAAAAAAAAAGGTGAAATATGTATAAAACTTAAAGTAAAATGTTGAAGATTTTGTCACCTTTCATTTAGAATGTGGAGGAGATATCTCTATTATCTTAACTTTTCATCCTGTTTCATTCTTTTAATGAGTTAATTGTGGAGCACACCGGCCCGTAATCTTTTGTCGAATATGAATGGGGGCTGCAGGTTGGTGAACGAGCTCCATGTGTTTAATAATGGACCAGCTTATCAAGGAAAGGTTAAATGATGCAACGACACGTGTCACGTGGACGAAGTAAAAAGTTGGTACAACTAATTCTCAACAGAAATTAAGTGACTTATTCCAAATCTCATCCCGTTGACAAACGCTAGCATGCACTGGGTAAAGTAATTAGCAACTTTATTTATTCTTTTGACAGAGTTCATATTTACTTTACCTCGCCTCCACGTTCAGAATTTTTATTCATATGAATTAATTAAAAAAATTATAGGAAAAATGTAGATGGAGTATTGCCCTATAAAGAAATGAATTATTAATTTGATTTCTTTATTCCATATTTAATTATGGTTTAAAGTTGTGATAGAATAAATTATTTATTTAAAGTTAAGATGAATATGATATTAATTCTTGTTTGTTGTGAGAGTCATGACTTCAATTTTTTTTTGTTTGATTAGCGCTAGTTACTTCGGTAACTGTTTAAAATAATTGTTGAATTGTATATTGTTGTATTTTAGATTTGAATTGTTTAGAAAATTTTTGTATTGAAAATGATAACTTGATTAATACGATGTATTTTTATGGCAGTAATTTGATCCAATTTTTTGTTTTTAGCATTTGATAACAATTAGAATTCTTTTACAACTAAATATTTTTAGAATGCATTCTTAATATTATTTTAAATAATATCCCTTGTAGTAATATCAGTAGCAATAACTAACTCTGAATAATAATAATAATGATAATAATAATAATAATTATATTAATAATAATAATAATAATAATTATTATTATTATTAAATGATGATGACAAAGACAATGATAATGATAATAATATTAACAACAACAATAACGTGGAATAGGTTAACTCACCTCTCAAGATGGATTAACTTATAACAACATAAATAATTTTTCATTTCATGTTATTCTCAAGATGGATTAACTTATAACAACATAAATAATTTTTTCATGTTATTCTATCAGACTTATTAATGTTTGGCAGCATAAATACATAATAAGATACTTATTCCCTCAGTTTGGATGTGGACTAAATAATGAAATAAGAGTTTTAGGTCTCAATTATTCTATCAAACATGATGACTAAGATGTAATAAACCAACCTTTAGGCTGATCTAAATTTGCCTAAATTAACTCACCTCTTCAGCTGGTTTTATTTAATTGGATGTAAAGCCTAACTTTTCATTGTTTTTATTATTTTCTATCACTTTATAAGAAATGTAAACTAAACATCTAATTTTGTTTTCCATTTAAGCATTAAGGAACTTATGGAATCAATTTTTTTTTCCGAAAAAAAAATAACTTTATAAATTAAAAATACTTTGGCCTAGAATACTTTGGCCTAGAAGGATACGGATCCACATCACAATACTTTGGCCTAGAATTATTTCAAGAATTATTATTGTTTAGAAGCATGACAAAAGTGAATTTCCAAACTTTATGTATTAAAAAAAAAAACTGTTAGCTGTTGCATGCTATTACGATATTTATCATACAATGGATAAAAAAATCCCTTTGTGATTAAATTGTATTTTAATATTGACTATACATTGCTAGAGAAAAAAAAAAAAAAGAGCGTGTATTTCTCTATTTTAATTGTCGGCTCTGTGATTAATTTACACAGATGAAACTAGAAAATTGAAATGAGAGAGGCTGATTAAGTATATTTTTATTTTATAAAAGGACTAAAATGTATAAGTACATAAAAATTTATAAAATAGGAGGGACCAAATTGTTAATTTTAATTTATTGGGGTGTTTAGCCACTCCTATTATTTTAGAGTTCGTGCATTATTTTAACGTTGTACGATGAAGTCAACCTTTAGTGATATCGATCATTGTATTTCTGTTATATATTTTTCCTAAACGCATTCATTTAAAGCCGTAAAATTTGCTACAAAGTAAATATACGTAAAACCTTACAGGTATCATGTTTTGCGGCTTCTTAAGTTAAAATTAAATAAGTTGTTTTAAAAACAAGTGATCAATCACCATGATTTGTATACAAGAGTTGCTAATTATTATATAATCATGTGGTGCACCCCATGAGTGACTTTGGCAACAGTTGTTATATAATAATCAAACCAATATATTGAACTCTAACACAATAGTATATTAGATTTTCTGTTTGCCACTAATTAATATCACTTACTGACTTACGTAACACCAATTGTTTTTTTTTTTCTAAAGCAATAAACAACTATTTTTTAACACCTGGAGGGATTATGGCAACTTAAGTCAAGGTAAGGCACTATCTATTATTAACAACTCACACCATTCACACCGCAAATTATTTTTCACCTACCATTTGCTTGGTCCTAAACATCTATAAATACCTTTTGGTGCTTCAATCTCGTGAAGTCTTTTAGACTATCGCTTAGGGGATTAACAATGTATTGATTGTGGTCAAGTTTTGTATAGAAATGATTTTAGGTTAGAAATAACCGAAACTCTTAGAACAAAAATTTTAAAATACGAAAAACTTAATCGTGAAGTCTTAGAATTATAGCAAACTACTTTTGTATGTGTTTAAGTTGCAAATTGGCCCCAATCGTAATAGTTGGAAGTGGAAGACTATTCGAACTCACGAGTATAGTAGCTGTTATTTGAAATAGATTTAGACTAAGCCATTTGGATTAAAAACCCCATTTAAATTAAGATATGAATAAAAGCCAAGTAGTAATAAAACCAACGGATAGTTACCAATTGTTAACAAACACTTTAAATTCAACTCTCTCTTGCTTTGATACAAACCAAACTTTTCGAGTATTGAATCCGGCCAGGAAGAAAAAGAATTGCAACAAATCCCCCTAATTTACTTTATTGCACTTATTTTAGAGTTAATTACTTTAGTAAAAATTGAATTCTCCCATTGTCTCTTGGATCGATACCTCAAGTACTGCAATGATAGATTGTGCGCTTGCAATAATCGCATTTAGAATTTTTATAAATTTAAAAGCTAATAGTAGAAAATAGACCACAATAATTCTATACCCTTTTTCCACATCAAAAATCCTAATTAAACCCCAAATAAACACTAATTGAGCAAACATCATGAAAAAATATCCATAAAGAAAACATGAAACCACAAAGAATTAACTTGGTAGGGGAACCATATAGTGACAAAGTTCAACATGTTGACCAATTCAGCAAAAGAAAATTAAAACTGAGTAGAAATGATCAAAATAAAACTACTTATCACTACCTGACACCATAATCTAATTGCAATTTTGTGAAACTTAAAGAAGAATCTCCTGATGCTTGTTCGCTCTTTATGGAGACGAGTCTTGAGGTAAATTTAACATTATCTGGTGGTAATTCCTCTGCAAGAGATTGTAGTAGCACCTTTCTGGGGACAGTTGTAACTCCAATTTCAGGCCTAAATTTGCAATGAAAATCAGAATGAGCACAATCAATTTTCTTTCTCAAAATCAGAATATTAATATAAAATTGGAAACCGTAACTACAATTTACCATGAGAAAGAGGATGGGGAAGGGGAAGGGGTAAATTTAGGTCTAAATGAGAAGATCAACTCCAATTCCAGGCCTAAATTTGCATTTTAAGTTTTACCACTGTATCGGTTTGGTTCAAGAAAAAATGAGAACAAACCTTAAAATCTTCTATTGAAAGCGCACGATGGCGCTGCTAAGGTTAAAGAATTGCGCATCAATCGCCTCAGCATCGTAGATGTTAGTTTCGATCAAACTATCAGGATTGACATGTACTTGAGCGAGGTGTGTATCGGCGATTACGCGCTGGCCTTGAGTGCCTTGGGGAATTCGGATCAAAGTGCTTTCTTCTGCTCTAGCACGGAGGTCGCCATGTAGGCGGACGAGCGTAACAGAGGAGAGAGAATATTTTGAAGGGAGAAGAATGGAGAGAGTAAAAATGGGAAAGGCGGCAAGAGCCGATATTTTTATTAAAACCCCCAAAAAATAAAAATTATCAAATCTGCTCCCACTTCAAAATTATAATTATTTCTACCCTAACCGCCCGTGGGCTGGGCGGTCCACTTTTTTCACCAGACCGCCCAGCGGCCGGGCGGTCCACTTTTGATACCTGACCGCCCAGAGCCCGGGCGGTCCACTTTTAAAACCTGACCGCCCAGGGGCTGGGCGGTCTGCTAGTTTTTTTTTTTTTTTTTTTTTTAAAAGATTAGATTAGAGACAATATGAATATAAAGATGCTGAATTCTTAACGCTAAAAAGTTCGAATTTTTTTTGTAAATATTAGTTAGATTACTTTTGTGAAGCATATTTATACTAAAATACGCTAAATTAAACTAAATTACGGTAAATTACGCTAAATTACAAATGAATAGGGACGATATCTTCACTGAAAAGGTGAAAAACGACGACGAAATGAAAATCTTAAGTAATTTACTCAATATGTAATTACTTAAGTGAGTTATACTAAATTACTCAATACGCTAAATTACTTAAGTGAGTTATTCTCAAGCTTTCCGAAAAGTGCTCATTTACTGAAATCGGACACTAAAATACGCTAAATGACTCAATACGCTAAAATACGCTAAATTACTCAATACGCTAAAATACGCTAAATTACTCAATACGCTAAATTACTCAATATGCTAAATGACTCAATACGCTAAAATACGCTAAATGACTCAATACGCTAAAATACGCTAAATGACTCAATACGCTAAAATACGCTAAATTACTCAATACGCTAAAATACGCTAAAATTACTCAATACGCTAAAATACGCTAAATTACTCAATACGCTAAAATACGCTAAATTACTCAATACGCTAAAATACGCTAAATTACTCAATATGCTAAATTACTCAATATGCTAAAATACGCTAAATTACTCAATATGCTAAATGACTCAATACGCTAAATTACTCAATACGCTAAAATACGCTAAATTACTCAATATGCTAAATTACTCAATACGCTAAAATACGCTAAATGACTCAATACGCTAAATTACGCTAAATTACTCAATACGCTAAATTACGCTAAATTACTCAATACGCTAAAATACGCTAAATTACTTAAGTGAGTTATACTAAAACACGCTAAATTACTTGGAATTATGTTAAATTACATTGAATTACACTAAATAACAACAACTTCGCTAATTATGCTGAAATACGGTAAATTACGCTAAACTACGCAAAAGTACACTAAAGTAGACCGATTCTGTGCCATCTTTCATGAATCATAAAAAATAGTAAAAAAATTCAAAAAATAGTAAAAATTGGTATTCTACAAGTTCATTATGTAACTAATTTACTGAACTACTTGGATTGAATAATAGAAATGAAAATCTTAATCGGAAACTTCAACTCAAGTTTTGAGGGTCTTCCCTTCGTTTTTTGGCGATTCTGAATTTCGCCATCCGGCATCGCTGGCACGGACGCATGCGCATTTTCACAAGCTTTCCGAAAAGTGCTCATTTGCTGAAATCGGACACTCGAGCGCCGTTTTATGACCGTTTGAAGTTTCGTCGTCGTTTTTTCACCTTTTCAGTGAAGATATCGTCCCTATTCATTTGTAATTTAGCGTAATTTACCGTAATTTAGTTTAATTTAGTGTAATTTAACTTAATATAGTGTAACTCAACGTAATTTAACATAATTCCAAGTAATTTAGCGTATTTTAGTATAAATATGCTTCACAGAAGTAATCTAACTAATATTTACAAAAAAATTCGAACTTTTTAGCGTTAAGAATTCAGCATCTTTATATTCATATTGTCTCTAATCTAATCTTTAAAAAAAAAAAAAAAAAAAAAAAAAAAAAAAAAAAAACTAGCGGACCGCCCAGCCCCTGGGCGGTCAGGTTTTAAAAGTGGACCGCCCGGGCTCTGGGCGGTCAGGTATCAAAAGTGGACCGCCCGGCCGCTGGGCGGTCTGGTGGAAAAAGTGGACCGCCCAGCCCACGGGCGGTTAGGGTAGAAATAATTATAATTTTGAAGTGGGAGCAGATTTGATAATTTTTATTTTTTTGGGGGTTTTAATAAAAATATCGGCGGCAAGAGAGGGGAAAAGAGGAGGGCTGAAGGTTCGAGAGAAGGCGAAGAACGGAAAAAAAGAAGTTACTGTAGAAGTACTGTTGGAGTACTGTTCATTCACAGTACCGCCTCAATCAAAAATTAGATACATAGATAACACGTGAATTCTTAGATTGACACAAAGCGCACACAGTCTCAGCACGTCAAATTCGGATCCAATTAGTGGTTTGACACTACCCATGGCGGGCTGCCCGAACCCGGTCAGCCCGTGCCCGGGTATACCCGGGTAAACGGGTACACGGGTATGGGTCTTAAACGGGCAGGGCCTCTATTTTTGGAAAAAACCCGGGTGTACCCGTACCCGCCGTACCCGTGCCCGCTACCCGTGTACCCGAACCCGCCCCGGGTGTACCCGCACCTGTTTACCCGAACCCGTGGACCCGTGTACCCGGACCCGTGTACCCACCCGGGTTTACCCGAACCCCTTTTTTTCAAATTTTTTTCCCTCCGGTTCTACAGTAACCGGTTCAAATATAAACTTATTTAGATTTGAATTTATATTTAATTTAGATTTGAATTTAGATTTATATTGTTTTTTTTTTTTTTGAAATTCGGCAGAGGCACCTGCCTTGTTTTTTTTTTTTTTTTATTTTGAAATTCGGCAAAGGCTGAAAGCCAGCAGAGGCTTCATGCCTTGTTTTTTTTTCTTTTTCTTTTTCTTTTATTTAATTTAATTTAGATTTAAATTAGATTTGGATTCAATTTAGATTTATATTTAGATTTAGATTTATATTCAATTTAGATTTAATTTAATTTAGATTTAATTTAGATTTGAATTTATATTTAATTTATATTTATATTTAATTTAGATTTGAATTTAGATTTGAATAGGTTTTATTGTTTTAAAGTAATTGATTTAAGATATTTTTTATTTATATTTTATTTAACCTATTAAAAATAAATGAACGTTTACAAAATATATTATCAATTTAAAATGTAAACTACAAATTTCGAGATATAAATAAATTATGAAACTATATAATTAGAATGCCGACATTTTTATTAATATCCAAAGTTTAATACAAATTATTAATTATGTTGAATATTAATATCCAAAGTTTAATACAAACCCACTGAAAGGGCGTAAAAACAGACTAATCTGGATCGTACATCTTAATGGGTAACTTGACTAATCTGGGCCATCGGTAAGGATTTTCATGCAATTGACTTCTCAGACACCGCTCGCAGGGGGCTGCCGCCCCCCTGCCACCCCCCGCATACTCCTAGAATCAGACCCACATACATAACACAAAGTTTATTAATATCCAAAGTTATATTACTTCTTTTGATATATAATTAGCATATTTATACTAAAATACGCTAGATTAATTGAAATTATGTTGAATAACACTATATTATGTTAAATTACGCTAAATTACATTATATTACGCTAAAATATGGTAAATTACGCTAAATTACAAATGAATAGGGAGGATATTTTTCACTGAAAAGGCGAAAAACGACGGCGAAACTTCAAACGGTCATAAAACGGCGCTCGAGTGTCCGATTTCAGCAAATGACCAAATTTTATTTATTTAGGAATTATAAAGATGCGACTTGATAATTTTATGTATATATATATATACAATATTTGATATTGAACTATTCAGATTTTAAAAGTCGAATTATAAACACGTAATAATATTCGTACGACACGGTACAAACAATAAGAAAAAAAACAGAAAAAAAACCCGTCTACCCGTCTACCCGTCTACCCGGGACGGGCACGGGTTTGAAACGGGCAGGGCGGACTTTTAAAAAAAAAAAACCCGTCTACCCGTGCCCGTTGTACCCGGGTACCTGTTGTACCCGTACCCGTTGTGCCCGCTACCCGGGACGGATTTTGCCCTGCCCTGCCCGAGGTACCCGAGAGCAAATGTCTAGATCCAATTAATTGCGACTTGAATTATAAAAAATTAAAAACAATGATATTGGTGGAGTTCCCACCAAGCAATCTCATTTATGGTCGATGACATAATTAAACATTTCAGAATACATAATTTTTTAACAATTATGCTGATATATACGATAGAATGATTTATAAGTTTATAAAATAATTAATGTGGCCACGGTTTGTATGTGTGTGTTTGTTAGGTATTGGCATTGACCTAAGAAGGTAAAGAAACTTTTATAATTAATTGCTGTCTTATTCATTAAAATTTTCAAACTTCTTATTCTTTTCATCAAAACATTAAAAAAAAAACTAAGAAAAGGACCGGACTTTCAAATCAAGGCCGTCATTTTTTTTTCCTTTTTTTATCAACCAAAAATGTATATTGTTTTGGGATTTTAAATTCTTGTCTTCCTAAATACTGAAATTTATCAAGAATTTTTCTAGATATATATTTTGAAATTTTACATTTAAGTCAAAAAAAAAAAAATCGGCAACTCAAGTTCCAATAAAAGACTAATAAAAAGTTAATTGAAGAATTGTGGGTGAAAAAAAGGATGCTGAGTTATATAATGGTTAAATACTACTATAGAAATGTCTAAACGGTCGATATGAATTTGCTCAATCTCTTCATATCTAAATTATTTATAAATACTAATGTACTTTTATTATTTTAGTTAGGAAGGAAATCAATTAATCTAAGGATTCTACACAATCCAATAACAATGTTTTCTTCATATCCAAAGAGACAGTAATTTTTTTTAATAAATATAAAATTTGATTTTTACAAAATTTTAATACGAAGATCACATTAAGTTACCGGTCTATCCGTTAAGGCATTTTATTTTAGACCCCTCTATTTATTAGAGGGTCAGTGCAAGGAGGGTGGTGTAGTATAATTTGATCCATATATAATTAATGTACACAGGACAGTATTAAATTCTAAATTTTTTTATGGGTATACCTATAAATTAACTCTCTCTTTTTTCTGAGAATCAAATTTATTGACAAGTACCTTATATAATTAATGTACACAGGACAGTAAGCACTAAACAATATTAAATATATTTTAGCCAACAAAAATAAAAACATATCATAATTGAATGGCTTTTTCTCTTTAAAATAGTGTCCAAAGTAGTTAATTTTGTTTCTTAGGAAAGTTAGAAAAATAATTTCCTCTTCTCTCTCCCAATAACCAATAACACCATGATTTGAATATATATACAAGAGTAAGTAGCTCATTATATATATACTGTCACGCACCCATGAGTTTAGTGAAAATGTCGTCTCAATTAATTTATGTCAAGTAAATTCTTATACAAATTACTTAATTTATTTGACAACAGTTGCTAAATATATATATATAATAATCAAAGCAATATATTGAACTCCAATACAACAGTATATTAGATTGTCTGTTTGTCACTAATATCACTGATGTAACACCAATGGTGTTTAAAAAACAAAGCAACAATAAACAACTATTTTTTAACACCTGGAGGGATTGTGGCAACTTTAGTCAAGATAACGCACTATCTATTATTAACAACTCACACCATTCACACCACCAATTATTTTTCACCTACTATTTGCATGGTCCTAAACCTCTATAAATACCTTGCTTTGCTTCAACTCACAACCATCAAGCAAATTAAGCACACTTACTCCACAGTCCTCCTAAACCAAGCACAAATGGCTTACACTAAAGTCGTAGCTATTGCCTTGATAGCTCTTCTTTGCATTGGCTTGTCCAATGCAGCTAGATTAGGAATTTCAGGTGGTGGCGGAGGTGGTGGTGGAGGTGGAGGCGGTGGTGGTTATGGTCATAATGGGGGGTCTGGCTATGGCTTTGGCTCGGGCTATGGAGAAGGCGGGGGCTCAGGAGGAGCCGCAGGTGGATATGGTAGAGGCGGCGGCGGCGGTGGTGGTGGAGGTGGTGGCGAGGGTCATGGTGGTGGTTATGGATCAGGAAGTGGGTATGGGTCTGGATCAGGATATGGTGAGGGTGGCGGTGCCTTTGGTGGAGGGTATGGAAGGGGTGGAGGCGGCGGAGGTGGTGGTGGATCAGGCGGTGGAAATGGTGGTGGTAGTGGGTCGGGCTACGGATCGGGTTATGGATCTGGATATGGGGAAGGTGGTGGCAATGCAGAAGGATATGGTAGAGGTGGTGGCGGTGGCGAGGGCGGTGGCGGTGGTGGCGGTGAAGGATATGGATCTGGGCATGGATCAGGGTATGGGTCCGGGTATGGATCCGGGTATGGCAGTGGTGCTGGAGGCCACCCTTGAGGCCTTGAGAGATATAAACCTTATAATGTGGATAATGATTCGCACATAATGCATGAAACCTTATAATTTATGTTACAGGCTAAATAATTGATAGAAGTAAATAAGTGGAGATATTTCATATCATGACATTAGAAAGAATAAAAGAGGTGGCTTTGTCAGTTTGGACAGTTTGGAGCTGCATGTAATTATCTTACTTAATATTCTTAATATTCTTGTAAAGTAATGATGTACAATGCTATATCAGTAGCATCTGTCTATATATTTCATATATAGTACAAGTTTGAGTATATGTATTAATGTATATAGGAGAAATGCATCTGACGCATTCTAAATTTTCATCCAAAATTTTATGCATTATCCTGTACGGCAACAGTATATATTGGAATTTCGAAAATCAGCTACATAACAAAATTAGTAATAATTAATAAACTATCTCTATTTCAATATACAAGCGCCATTGGTTCCATTTCTTTTTTCATTATAATCTATAAATGTTGCCTTTAGTGTTGAAAATATTGTGTTCTGAGGAGAGAAAAATTACTGACAAATTTCTGTATATTTTTACAAGTGCTCTAAGTATCTATTTATATTACAAGGCTTCAAATAGAGCCGTTCAATTAAATGAAGCGCAAGCTGCTAAAAGGTGGTACTAATTCCTAATTCTAGTTATCTTGGTACCTGTGCACAGTGTACCGTTTGTCTCCTATTCAATTTAACAAAAGAACAGATGTTTTTATTCACTTAAGTAAATCTTAACCCTTAGATCGATGATGATTAAATCTGAGATCTCCTTTACTTTTCAAATTTCAGCAGCAACATTAAAGAAGGAATTATATGAAACAGGGGATCGGAGGAGGAAAAAAAGGACTAAACTTTGATTTGATGAAAATTTGTTTCATTCTTTGATGAACTTTGATTTGATTAAAATTTATTTAATCTCCATTAAAAATTGTGCAAATAATTTAAAAAATTCATGTGAAATATATTCACACAAATCTTGATGCAGATTAAATAATTGTGGCCAAAAATCGGACCTGCACCACGGCTCCCCTCCTATTTTGAAATCGTTTCAGCAAATAAAATTATGTCCAGCTAAACTCAAGTAGATCCCTCAAGTTCCTGACTACATACAATTGAAACGGACAGTCTAGAATCGTTCTTTTAGCTTGACACAAATCTCAAAGCACAAATAATACTGATCCCTGTGCTATCCCGAATAGACACCGGTTGTGAGTAAATATGAGCCGTCCGTTTCAATTGTCTTGAGTCAGATACCTGGAAGGATACGGATCCACATCACAATACTTTGGCCTAGAATTATTTCAAGAATTATTGTTGTTTAGAAGCAAGAGAAAAATGAATTTCCAAACTTTATGTATTAAAAAAAAAAATCTGTTAGCTGTTGCTATTACGATATTTATCATACAATGGATAAAAAAATCCCTTTGTGATTAAATTGTATTTTAATATTGACTATACATTGCTAGAGAAAAAAAAAGAGCGTGTATTTCTCTATTTTAATTGTCGGCTCTGTGATTAATTTACACGGATGAAACTAGAAAATTGACATGAGAGAGGCTGATTAACTATTATAGTATATTTTCATTTTATAAAAAGACTAAAATGTATAAGTACTTACAAAATTTATAAATAGGAAGGACCAAATTGTTAATTTTAATTTATTGGGGGTGTTTAGCCATCCCTAATTAACACTTCGATCCACCTATTATTTTAGAGTTCGTGCATTATTATAACGTTGTACGATGAAGTCAACCTTTAGTGATATCGATCATTGTATTTCTGTTATATATTTTTCCTAAAACGCATTCATTTAAAGCCGTAAAATTTGCTACAAAGTAAATATTTTACGTAAAACCTTACAGGTATTATATGTTTTGCTGCTTCCTAAGTTAAAATTTAAATAATTTGTTTTAAAAACAAGTGATCAATCACCATGATTTGTATACAAGAGTTGCTAATTAATTATATAATCATGTGGTGCACCCCATGAGTTAATTTAGAGAAAATGTCGTCACTTATGTCAAATAAAATCTTAAACAAATTACTTCGGCAACAGTTACTATATAATAATCAAACCAATTAGATTAGATTTTATGTTTGCCACTAATTAATATCACTTACTGACTTACGTAACACCAATTGTTTTTTTTTTTAAAGCAATAAACAACTATTTTTTAACACCTGGGGGGATTATGGCAACTTAAGTCAAGGTAACGCACTATCTATTATTAACAACTCACACCATTCACACCGCAAATTATTTTTCACCTACTATTTGCTTGGTCCTAAACATCTATGAATACCTTGCGGTGCTTCAATCTCGTGAAGTCTTTTAGACTATCGCTTAGGGGATTAACAATGTATTGATTGTGGTCAAGTTTTGTATAGAAATGATTTTAGGTTAGAAATAACCGAAACTCTTAGAACAAAAATTTTAAAATACGAAAAACTTAATCGTGAAGTCTTAGAATTATAGCAAACTACTTTTGTATGTGTTTAAGTCGCAAATTGCCCCCAATCGTGACAGTTGGAAGTAGAAGGTTGTTCGAACTAACAAGTAAAGTAGTAGCTGTTATTTGAAATAAGTTTAAGCTAAGCTATTTGAATTAGAAACCCCATTTAAATTAACACATGAATAAAAGCCAAATAAGTAGTAATAAAACCAACAGATAGTTGCTTTAAACCCCTAGACTTTGTCCAATTATTAACAAACACTTTGAATTCAACTCTCTCTCTTGCTTTGATACAAACCAAACTTGCCAAGAAGGAAAAGAATTGCAACAAACCGTCGCTCCCCCCTAACTTACTTTATTGCACTTATTTTAGAGTTAATTACTTTAGTAAAAATTGAATTCTCCCGTTGTCTCTTGAATTGATACCTCAAGTACTGCAATAATAGACTGTGCGCTTGCAATAATCTTAATTTGTGCATTTAAAGTTTTTATAATTTTAAAAGCTAATAGTAGGAAATAGACCACAATAATTCTATACCCTTTTTCCACATCAAAAATCCTAATTAAACCCCAAATAAACACTAATTGAGCAAACATCATGAAAAAATATTCATAAAGAAAACATGAAACCACAAAGAATTAACTTGTTAGGGGAACCATATAGTGACAAAGTTCAACATGTTGTCCAATTCAGCAAAAGAAAATTAAAACTGAGTAGAAATGATCAAAATAAAACTACTTATCACTACCTGACACCATAATCTAATTGCAATTTGTGAAACTTAAAGAAGAATCTCCTGATGCTTGTTCGCTCTTTATGGAGACAAGTCTTGTGGTAAATTTAACATTATCTGGTGGTAATTCCTCTGCAAGAGATTGTAGTAGCACCTTTCTGGGGGCAGTTGTAACTCCAATTTCAGGCCTAAATTTGCAATGAAAATCAGAATGAGCACAATCAATTTTCTCTCTCAAAATCAGAATATTAATATAAAATTGGAAACCGTAACTACAATTTACCATGAGAGAGAGGATGAGGAATGGTAAGGGGTAAATTTAGGCCTAAATGAGAAGATTAACTCCAATTCCAGGCCTAAATTTGCATTTTAAATTTTACCACTGTATCGGTTTGGTTCTAGAAAAATTGAGAACAAACCTTAAAATCTTCTATTGAAAGTGCACGATGGCGCTGCTAAGGTTAAAGAATTGCGCATCAATCGCCTCAGCATCGTAGATGTTAGTTTCGATCAAACTATCAGGATTGACATGTACTTGAGCGAGGTGTGTATCGGCGATTACGCGCTGGCCTTGAGTGCCTTGGGGAATTCGGATCAAAGTGCTTTCTTCTGCTCTAGCACGGAGGTCGCCATGTAGGCGGACGAGCGTAACAGAGGAGAGAGAATATTTTGAAGGGAGAAGAATGGAGAGAGTAAAAATTTTGAAGGGAGAAGAATGGAGAGAGTAAAAATGAGAATATTCTACTTGGATTGAATGATAGAATGGAGAGAGTCTATTTCCTTTCGGGACCGATCCGACCGTCGGATTCGTCAAAAAACTAAGGGAAGAGCCTCAAAACTTGAGTTGAAGTTTCCGATTAAGATTTTCATGTCTATCATTCAATCCAAGTAGCTCAGTAAATTAGTTACATAATGAACTTGCAGATTACCAATTTTTACTATTTTTGGAATTTTTTTACTATTTTTTATGATTCATGAAAGATGAGCAAAATCAGTCTACTATAGCGTAATTTTGTGTAGTTTAGTGTTTTTTTACCGTATTTCAGCATAATTAGCGAAGTTATTGTAATTTAACGTAATTTAGTATAATTGAACATAATTTATTGTAATATAGTGTAATTCAACATAATTTCAAGTATTCTAGCGTATTTTATTGTAATTTGATCCCTCCTCAAAGAAGTAATATAACAAATAATTTAAACAAAAATTTCAAATTTTCAGAGTTAGATTTCAATATTTTGATCATCATAGTGTCTTTCTCTCAAAAAAAAAAAAAAAAAAAAAAAAAAAAAAAAAAAAAAAAAGGTACATAGCCGGCCATTTTCTGGCCGGCTTAGAGAAGGAACATAGCCGGCCAGAAAATGGCCGGCTTGGGTATATATCAATATTGAGTTGACTTCTGGGTATAATTAATAATTTGTATTAAACTTTGGATATTAATAAAAATGTCGGCTAATATCACTGATGTAACACCAATGGTGTTTAAAAAACAAAGCAACAATAAACAACTATTTTTTAACACCTGGAGGGATTGTGGCAACTTTAGTCAAGATAACGCACTATCTATTATTAACAACTCACACCATTCACACCACCAATTATTTTTCACCTACTATTTGCATGGTCCTAAACCTCTATAAATACCTTGCATTGCTTCACCTCACAACCATCAAGCAAATTAAGCACACTTACTCCACAGTCCTCCTAAACCAAGCAAATGGCTTACACTAAAGTCGTAGCTATTGCCTTGATAGCTCTTCTTTGCATTGGCTTGTCCAATGCAGCTAGATTAGGAATTTCAGGTGGTGGCGGAGTTGGTGGTGGAGGTGGAGGCGGGTGGTGGTTATGGTCATAATGGGGGGTCTGGCTATGGCTTTGGCTCAGGCTATGGAGAAGGCGGGGGCTCAGGAGGAGCCGCAGGTGGATATGGTAGAGGCGGCGGCGGTGGTGGTGGTGGAGGTGGTGGTTATGGATCCGGAAGTGGGTATGGGTCTGGATCAGGATATGGTGAGGGTGGCGGTGCCTTTGGTGGAGGGTATGGAAGGGGTGGAGGCGGCGGAGGTGGTGGTGGATCAGGCGGTGGAAATGGTGGTGGTAGTGGGTCAGGCTACGGATCGGGTTATGGATCTGGATATGGGGAAGGTGGTGGCAATGCAGAAGGATATGGTAGAGGCGGTGGCGGTGGCGAGGGCGGTGGCGGTGGTGGCGGTGAAGGATATGGATCTGGGCATGGATCAGGGTATGGGTCCGGTTATGGATCCGGGTATGGCAGTGGTGCTGGAGGCCACCCTTGAGGCCTTGAGAGATATAAACCTTATAATGTGGATAATGATTCGCACATAATTAATGTATGAAACTTTATAATTTATGTTACAGGCTAAATAATTGATAGAAGTAAATAAGTGGAGATATTTCATATCATGACATTAGAAAGAATAAAAGAGGTGTCTTTGTCAGTTTGGACAGTTTGGAGCTGTATGTAATTATCTTAATATTCTTAATATTCTTGTAAAGTAGTGATGTACAATGCTATATCAGTATCATCTGTCTATATATTTCATAAATAGTACAAGTTTGAGTATATGTATTAGTGTACATAGGAGAAATGCATCTGACGCATTCTAAATTTTCAGCCAAAATTTTATGCATTATCTTGTACCGCAACAGTATATATTGAAATTTCGAAAATCAGCTACATAACAAAAGTAATAATTAATAAACTATCTCTATTTCAATATACAAGCGCCATTGGTTCCATTTTCTTTTTTCATTTTCCAAAGTCTTGGTGGTTTTCGGATGGGCACTGATTGATGTCAAAATTATAATCTATAAATGTTGCCTTTAGTGTTGAAAATATTGTGTTCTGAGGAGAGAAAAATTACTGACAAATTTCTGTATATTTTTTACAAGTGCTCTAAGTATCTATTTATATTACAAGGCTTCAAATAGAGCCGTTCAATTAAATGAAACGCAAGCTGCTAAAAGGTGGTACTAATTCCTAATTCTAGTTTTCTTGTACATGTGCACAGTACTGTACCGTTTGTCTCCTATTCAATTTAACAAAAGAACAGATGTTTTTATTCACTTAAGTAAATCTTAACCCTTAGATCGATGATGATTAAATCTGAGATCTCCTTTATTTTTCAAAATTCAGCAGCAACATATATGAAACAGGGGATCGGAGGAGGAAAAAAAGGACTAAACTTTGATTTGATGAAAATTTGTTTCATTCTTTGATGAACTTTGATTTGATTAAAATTTATTTAATCTCCATTAAAAATTGTGCAAATAATTTAAAAAATTCATGTGAAATATATTCACACAAATCTTGATGCAGATTAAATAATTGTGGCCAAAAATCGGACCTGCACCACGGCTCCACTCCTATTTTGAAATCGTTTCAGCAAATAAATTATGTCCAGCTAAACTCAAGTAGATCCCTCAAGTTCCTGACTACATACAATTGAAACGGACAGTCTAGAATCGTTCTTTTAGCTTGACACAAATCTCAAAGCACAAATAATACTGATCCCTGTGCTATCCCGAATAGACACCGGTTGTGAGTAAATATGAGCCGTCCGTTTCAATTGTCTTGAGTCAGATACCTGGAAGGATACGGATCCACATCACAATACTTTGGCCTAGAATTATTTCAAGAATTATTGTTGTTTAGAAGCAAGAGAAAAATGAATTTCCAAACTTTATGTATTAAAAAAAATCTGTTAGCTGTTGCTATTACGATATTTATCATACAATGGATAAAAAAAATCCCTTTGTGATTAAATTGTATTTTAATATTGACTATACATTGCTAGAGAAAAAAAAAGAGCGTGTATTTCTCTATTTTAATTGTCGGCTCTGTGATTAATTTACACGGATGAAACTAGAAAATTGACATGAGAGAGGCTGATTAACTATTATAGTATATTTTCATTTTATAAAAAGACTAAAATGTATAAGTACTTACAAAATTTATAAATAGGAAGGACCAAATTGTTAATTTTAATTTATTGGGGTGTTTAGCCATCCCTAATTAACACTTAGATCCACCTATTATTTTAGAGTTCGTGCATTATTTTAACGTTGTACGATGAAGTCAACCTTTAGTGATATCGATCATTGTATTTCTGTTATATATTTTTTCTAAAACGCATTCATTTAAAGCCGTAAAATTTGCTACAAAGTAAATATTTTACGTAAAACCTTACAGGGTATTATGTTTTGCGGCTTCCTAAGTTAAAATTTAAATAATTTGTTTTAAAAACAAGTGATCAATCACCATGATTTGTATACAAGAGTTGCTAATTAATTATATCATCATGTGTGGTGCACCCCATGAGTTAATTTAGAGAAAATGTCGTCACTTATGTCAAATAAAATCTTAAACAAATTACTTCGGCAACAGTTACTATATAATAATCAAACCAATTAGATTAGATTTTATGTTTGCCGCTAATTAATATCACTTACTTACTTACGTAACACCAATTGTTTTTTTTTTTTTAAAGCAATAAACAACTATTTTTTAACACCTGGAGGGATTATGGCAACTTAAGTCAAGGTAACGCACTATCTATTATTAACAACTCACACCATTCACACCGCAAATTATTTTTCACCTACTATTTGCTTGGTCCTAAACATCTATGAATACCTTGCGGTGCTTCAATCTCGTGAAGTCTTTTAGACTATCGCTTAGGGGATTAACAATGTATTGATTGTGGTCAAGTTTTGTATAGAAATGATTTTAGGTTAGAAATAACCGAAACTCTTAGAACAAAAATTTTAAAATACGAAAAACTTAATCGTGAAGTCTTAGAATTATAGCAAACTACTTTTGTATGTGTTTAAGTTGCAAATGGCCCCCAATCGTGATAGTTGGAAGTGGAAGGTTATTCGAACTCACGAGTTAAGTAGTACTTGTTATTTGAAATAAGTTTAGGCTAAGTCATTTGAATTAGAAACCCCATTTAAATCAAGATATGAATAAAAACTAAATAGTAATAAAATCAACAGATAGTTGCCTTAAGCCCTTAGACTTTGTCCAATTGTTAATAAACACTTTGAATTCAACTCTCTCTCTTGCTTTAATACAAACCAAAATTTTCGGATATTAAACCCAAACAAGAAGGAAAAGAAATGCAACAGCTCCCCCCTAATTTACTTTAT
>JAJGRW010000492.1:50484-64501 GCA_025461045.1 Carex parvula | reverse complement strand
ACCAGTTTTGGGGAACTAGTCGCATGCTAATTTTGGCATCAATTTTAAGGTCATACTGACCCTGATCCAACCCCAAATTCTGACATATACTTGATTAAGTCCCACATAATTAGTACCTGGCAATACGGGATCACAGTAATAGGTCCAATACTATAGTAAACCCCATTAGGACCTGTTAAAACATCACCTCCAGTGTAGATGGATACCATAAGAGCCATTTTTTCAATCCAATACAGAAAAAACTACAATTAAAAATTAACTAAATTAATTATTCTAATTTAATTATTAATCTACTGAAATAAAAATAAAAAATTTAAAAGAAGAGAAAAAAAACTTACAGATCAGAGAACTAACCCAGGAGAGAGAAGGTGTGAGAGTGTGGAATGAAATTTCGCTGTTATTTTCGGACTATAAAGAATAGGGTCTGCTCCGACATTCTGCGGCCTCTCTCATATGGGTCCGCTCCGGCATGCTGCGGCCGTACTAGTATTGGAATTGTCAAGAAACCGTGGTTATTTAATTTATTATTCTTTTTAAAATGGTATTAATAAAAATTTTGGCGTTATTTTAGAAAAGACAAGTCACCTTTTAATTTTAATTTTTTAAAACGGTACAAATAAAAAATTTGGCTCAACACCAGATGAAACTAACCATTTGTCTAACCTCAATACTTATCAAGTTATTCCGACGCAGAGCTATACAGTAATGAGGTTAATTGATCTTCATTTATTTTTAAAATCTTTATATTTTAACTAGATTTTATTATATAATTTAAAATTAATGCTATGGATATTTTATTGACCCTCATATGAAACTTTCGAAATTTGACCCTCTAACTTAAAAATCTGCCTCCGTCCCTGCATTCATCCAAACCAATCACTTGTCTAAAGTTTTCATCTAATTTCAACTTTACGTCATAAGTTAGTATTTAAATAGAGGAGGGTTCAAATGCCTCCATTTTTCATGCCTCCACCATGCCTCCATTTTTAAAAACTTTAATAACTCAAAATTTAAAACTTAAAAATCAAAATAAAACCGTTGGATATGATCTAAATCATTTTATCTATACACGTGTAAAAAATTATGACATTTCAATTTTGTTTTGGTTGTCATCAAGAGCTTGTAAAAAAACATATAACTGTGGATAATTTCTAGACGTTGATTTTTCAACTTATTGATTCACATAAAAACAAAATCAAAATGTGATAATTTTTTATGAGCACATAGATAAAATAATGTAGATCATATCTAACGGTTTTATTTTGACTTTTAAGTTTTAAATTTTGAGTTATTAAAGTTTTTAAAAATGGAGGCATGATGGAGGCATGAAAAATGGAGGCATTTGAACCCTCCTCATTTAAATAAGATTGAGACACTTCATATTTTATTTTTCAAAACTTTTATCCAATTTTACATTTTTCCTGTTTCTGAATGTATAATTCTTGTCTTACAATAAACATCCAAAATTATATCATAAACCTATTTTTTATTTCCTGTAGTCGTGAACACACGTAGGGGTGTTCATTGGGTCCTGTTTAGTCGGTTTTGAACCGAACCGAATTAGTTTGGACTAAACGGTTCGGTTTTTTCGGTTTAATGGTTCGGTTCGGTTTGATTTTTAAAACCGAATTATAATTTCGGTTCGGTTCGGTTTGAAAAATTTGAAAACCGAAATAACCGAACCAACTGAAATTTTATATATTATGAATTTGATCCAGACCGCCCCGGTTTATTTCTTAATACCCCGGTTTATTTCTTAATCAATTGCTTTAAATACTTCGGTTTATTTCTTAATATCCCGGTTTATTTCTTAATACCTCGGTTTATTTCTTAATATACTTCGGTTTATTATAAATCAATTGCTTTAAATAAAAAAATTAATATATTTCGGTTTGAACCGAACAAACCGAACAAACCAAAATAAAACTTTGGTTCGGTTCGGTTCGGTTGCAATGCTAAATCGGTTCGGTTCGGTTTTATTTTGAAACCGAATTATAACTTTGGTTTGCCTAGTTTGGTTCGGTTTCAACTGAACCGAACCGATGAACACCCTTACACACGTAATTTCGAAATCTGTCAATAAATTAATTTCTTTTCTTCCCAGTTCCCAGTGAGACTTAACCTAATGTGAATTAATAAGCTACATGATAATATGAATTAATACTTTCAATCAATAGCAAGCCAGAAATTGATTTTCAATTAAACAATTTTATTTACATCTTTACTTCTGTGATGGCCAAACAACAACCAACCGAAACTGATTAAATCAGCAATTACAATGTTTATTCTTATTTGAATTATTTTTCTATTTAAATATATCTTGCCAAGCACTCCAAAAATTCAAACTTAATTTTAATTTAAAGAATCAGCAATGTAATCCTTGAATACCAAACTTGATTATTGGTTGTCCTAAATTGATGTATTTAAATCAATATGTCAATACAGGGGCGGAGCCAGACTTCTGAACTATGGGGGTCAAATATATAAATTTTCACATTAAAAATGTGAATCAATTTATAGTACTCATGATATTTTACTCTAAATTATATAGAACTTCATATGTAAATAATTTTTTTTAAAAAAAAATGAGGTCAGTTGACCCCATTCATATAAGCTCCCTCCGCCCCTGTGTCGATAGAACTTTTTAATTTATGAATTATTTTTTGAAACTTTCATTCTTAAATTTGACATATTAGTTGATATGTAAATTAATTTTCAAAAGCTAATTACTAAATTATTTTTGTGTGACAATTTATTGTAAATATTAGTGCAAGCGAAATATGAGTAAAGATTTATAACTTCATGCAGCGCGTAAATTATAAAATTAAAACGTTCGTACAAAAAAAATGCCATGTTAAAATCTCCTCGCGAGGAGAGTTTATGCGCACTCATTGAAAATCGTGTTGGTGAGAATTTAGAAGTTGATGATTTTTTATTTAGTTTTGTTGAAGCTGACAGATGAGCTAATTTGATATGTTACTATTTTTTGCTAATGACGAAGATTCTGTTGGGTTAGGTTTTGATATATTTTTTTTTTTTCAGAATTACCTGATATTGTAAGATAAAAGTATGTTGACATTTCATTTAATGAAACGCATGATGATCTCTGTGTTGCCTTTTGTAATGAAAGAAGAAAATAAGAGTGCTCTTAAGCTCACACAGTTTTTTGATGAGCTTAATTAAAAAATCTATCATATTAATTTAAATAATAAATACACAATGTTAAAATCAATTTACATCACAAGTAATGTATTTATATGCAAAATAATTATTAAAGTTTGAATTATTTTAATATAAAACAAGCATTAAAAAAAATATCGCATTATTCATGAAATATCAATTTCAACGGTCTGTATTCACCGTTTGAAATTTAATTTAATATATTTTTGAATTAAACTCACTGTGTTTCTTAATGAGCTTAAGAACACTCTAATTATACTAAAAAAACAATGGAGAGCCATAAAAATATTACTTCATATGCCATGGAATTTTAGTTAATATGATGCGAGGACCTTAACATCTTTTATCCATCTCGGCAGCACTAGCCTCCAAATTCATGACTCGCCATAAGTTATAATTCTCAATGAAATCCGCAGAGAATCCGAACTACTTATTTTGCATACGACCACCAAGTCACCAACTCTGTTTGTCTTCGGTTTGTTTACCTTGATCAAGGAAACTTTAAACGTCAGTGTGCTTACGAGAGTGTTAATAAAGCTAGACATTCTTTTAATAAATCAACAATGCGCTCATTTCTTCCTCTGAGAGCAGCTATGACCAATCCATGGCTCTTTTTCTCTCTCCTTTTCTTCTTCATCGTCGTCTCTGTGGCGAAAGAACAAGAAGAGTTTCATTCTCCTTATTTCTCTCGTCTATACGAAATCCATGAAGGGGAGAGGAGACCCGCATCGGTGCAAGAGACAGCTGTTCATGGCCTTCTTTTGCGTCTCCTCCCCTCCCATGCTTCCAGCTTCCAGTTTAGAATCATCTCCAAGGTATCGATGTTTGTATAAACTTATTGATTGCATGGATGGTAGCGAGCATGAGTTTGATCATATGTTCTTTTTGCTATTTTTGGTAACCAGTTTCAAAATCGAGGGTAAAGTGAGACAAACTTGAGTTCATACTCTTTAAGTCTTAATTACTTTGATTGATTATTAATTTTGCTACCCGGGGTTGCTCAAGTAATTGGACTAGAGTTGTTCTAAATAAGGGCTTAATTATATAATTAAATGAACCCATATATATTTTAAATTTCACTATTGACATGTTCTCCATTTTTCTCCATTTTCCTTTGCGAATTCAATAGGAAAAATGCAATGGCAAAGTATGCTTTATCATCAGGAATCATCCATCTGGGAACCAAGATGCTTCTCCAGAAATAATGTCCGTAAAATTCACTATTCATTTTTGAACCTGTATGTTTAACTAATTATATAGATTCATTAAGGTCATGCATGTCCTATTGCTTTTCTGTGATGTCAGATTGGATGCATTATTGTCCCAACTTATGTTTATATTAATTCGTCTGCTTAGTTTTACATATTTATAGAACAGTACAAACTTATATATCGAACTTACAGAATTGAAGGAGTCACCGGTGTGGAGATTTCAGCTGGCTTGCATTGGTATCTCAAGTACTTTTGTTCAGCACACATATCCTGGGAGAAAACTGGAGGTGTCCAGCTGAACACCGTACCCAAGCCGGGGTCACTCCCTCCAGTCCCTCATGACAGGATTTGTGTTCAAAGACCCGTCGAGTGGAGCTACTACCAGAATGCTGTCACATCCAGTTGTGAGCAATTGAGCCCTAAAATTCATTAAGCCCCAGTTAAGCTCAATTGAGCTTCAGGCAGAACACCATTCTCCAATTAAGATCAACTTGTCCCAATTTCTGCTTAAGTGTTTAATCCTTGAGCTTGCAATTATCTCTCACTTTTGTACCTTTATTAAGTTTAACACCGATGAATCAGGAAAGCACAAATGAGAGATAAAGGGCTAAAGAAGTTGTCATATATCTGCTGGTCACACTGGCACCAGGATATACATGTTCGTTCTGAAAATAAATCCAAGTTCTTAACCCTCTGAGATTTAGTTTTTAAAATAAATAATTACGGTTTAATTGTACTTTGCTTGACCAGGATATAGCTGTAAGACTAGAAACAAGGCAGAAGTGAAGCGTTTCTATTTCAATTTATATAGTGAAGAATTCTAATTGGTTTCCCTCAAATTTCAATTTAAAGATTCATTTGCCTGGTGGGATTGGGAAAGATGGGAGAAGGAAATCGATTGGATGGCTCTTCAAGGCATCAATCTTCCTCTGGCTTTCACTGGCCAGGAGGCCATCTGGCAGAAAGTTTTACAGGTTGATATTTTATATGATTTTGGAAATTATACCAAGTTTTAGCATTTAGCAATTTTCAAATGCTCCACTACATTTCTTTTGTTTCCTACTAATACCAAATCATTAAATCCATCACTTAACCTTACCCAAAAATAGCTAACAATGTACCTGATTGCATTAACTGAAGCAAACCTCGTTGATTTCGTACTAGCTGAAGTAAAAGTAACTAACTAGAATTACAGGGTAATAGTCAATATTAAACGTAGCATACTTTTTCCATAACAGATTGTACCAGTCAGAAAGAAATGTCGGGTATGAGTTGCAACTTTGAAATATTTTTGGTGGTATTTGCACAAAAAGGACCACCGGCAGCAGCAGTTGATAAGATGGTAACTTTGCCATGCAAAGCATGACATCTCAGTATAATCCACAAAAAGGCATAACTATGTTAAACTAGTACTGTGCAATAGCAAACTTTAGAGTTGGAGAATACTTGCTTATACATTAGTTGCATCAGTAACATGGATACTGTACGATACAAGGCTAATTTCTGATTTAATTGCATTTTTTCATCTCGTGTAGAAATTTAATTTCAGTACATCTGATTTGGATGATTTCTTTGGTGGTCCCGCGTTCTTGGCTTGGTCACGTATGAGCAACTTGCATGGGTGAGTTAATTTTCATCTTTTTACCACTTATTTGGAATATCAACCGGTGCTTGTACATTCCCATGACCAATTTTCAGAAGGATGATAAATTCTGAAAAGGCACAATGTCAGGGTAGAAAATACTTTGGCAATTTGGGGTTCTGATTGCACAACGGAGGGTTGACTGTTCTTAAATTTTGGAGCAG
Organism: Carex parvula; assembly: GCA_025461045.1. Taxonomy (NCBI): domain Eukaryota; kingdom Viridiplantae; phylum Streptophyta; class Magnoliopsida; order Poales; family Cyperaceae; genus Carex; species Carex parvula. The sequence continues at coordinate 58,304 of JAJGRW010000492.1, read as the reverse complement.
TTTATTATTGGGGTTCAATGCTTGATCCACAGTACCAGTGAGTCCTGCTACTGTCTGTGCCAGCCCAATGTCTGGGTAGAAAATACTTTGGCAATTTGGGGTTCCGATTGCACAACAGAGGGTTGACTGTTCTAAAATTTGGAGCAGTTTATTATTGGGGTTCAATGCTTGAACCACAATACCAGTGAGTCCTGCTACTGTCTGTGCCAGCCCAAAAATTTTAAATTGTCTTTACATAAAAAGGAACTTACTGTGCCTGTTTGGTGATGATTTAGATGGGGTGGACCACTTCCTCAGACCTGGCTTAACTTCCAGCTTGTCCTTCAGAAGAAAATTCTAGAAAGGATGTACGATTTTGGGATGACTCCTGGTAATTTATTTCATGTGATTCCTCAATTTTTTCTAGTACAATAAAATTATTGGATCTTTTGACAGTAATGAAAATATTATGCTTCTCTTTTTTATCTCTTGTTAAGTTGTATGTAATCTAAGCAATTTGGGACAAACTGACCATTAATTTGGTTGCAAATTGAAGTGATTAGGATTATAAGATAAACTTGGGCCTAATTTGCAAGATGTGGGAACCTGTGCCATATGCTTCTTATACAAACCTTCTGGGTCCAGTTCTGTATCTAACTGCTAAAATTCAAGGCCTTTGCTCATACACTTTCCTAAAATTTAAGTGCTTCTTGCAGTTCTTCCAGCCTTCTCTGGAAACGTTCCAGCTGCAATAAAATTGAGATTTCCCAATGCCAGAGTTACCCAACTTGGAAATTGGTAAATGCCAGAGTTGTATTTAATTATTTCCTTTTAAAGTGGGTGTCACATGCACATCCTGATTTGTTATAATAGCTAGAAACTCTGAAAATAAAATTGTTATATAAAGAAAAAAGATACATCCTATAAAAACAGAAATAACTTCCTAGCAGACAACAATAATCTTTCTGGTGCACAGACATAGGTAAACAAGTATGAATTTTCTTCCAGGAATGCTGAGTTTTTGTTCTTTTATTTAATTAATGTAGGTTTTCAGTTAACAGTAATACAAGGTGGTGCTGTACATATCTTTTGGATCCAACAGATCCATTATTTGTTGATATAGGAAGGTCTTTTATAGAACAACAAATTAAAGGTAAAATATTTATGTGCAGGGTTATGTGAATTGTGAAATTGAACAGTGCAATTACTAATGTCAGGTTTCTCTTTTAATTCAGAGTATGGTAGGAGCAGTCACATATACAATTGGTATGATTCTTTTATTTCTCAAAAACTTCGTCCTTGTGGTATACAATTACAAAACGAAGCCCACCCACTGGCCGGTTTATTTATTATACAACAAATGTATATAACATACAGAAAGATACTACATACACAAAATAGCATAATCATACATTCATATATAAAGAACTTATGTTATATAAATGTCATATATACGAAGACTGGTACCAAATTGGTAGATGTATAACAATATTGGTACTTCTGTTAAAGCAAGAACAAAATTCTTTCTCTCAGAATTTGAAACTATTACTTGGTCATTATTCTTTCTCTTTCATGTTTTATCAGTGACACATTTGATGAGAACACCCCACCATCAGATAACCCACACTACATATCTTCACTAGGTGCTGCAATATATAAAGGAATGCAAAGTGGTGACTCTGATGCTGTTTGGTTAATGCAAGTGAGTGATGCAATTTAAGTTTTTCCAATTCATCAAGTGTCAAATTTAGCCAAAAGTCTCAGTTAACTTTTGAAAACATTAGTTAAGCCCAGTATTTTTTGATAAGCCATGATTTGAATACTGCAACCCTCCTCTTTTGGCAGACATTATGTCTTTCAGTTTTTTACGATGCTCTTAGAGAAACAAAAGCCAGCATTTATTTAATATTTCTGACTTCCAGGGCTGGCTGTTTTCTTATGATCCTTTTTGGCAACCACCGCAGATGAAGGTAATAATAGTGCAATGCTCCATCATTCAGAAATGTGTATATTACATTCTTGCTAATGAATTAATTAATTGTTTGTGACAGGCTCTGTTGCATTCTGTTCCTATAGGTCGAATGGTTGTTCTCGACCTATATGCTGAAGTTAAACCGATATGGTCTACTTCTAATCACTTTTATGGTGTACCATACATATGGAAAGTACCTATTATACCCTCATTCCTTGTTCTATCTTTTGGACTGAAGTTACATATACAGGAAATGTGTCTGGTAATGGTGGTGCACAGACCCGACCTAATAGCATCTCTAAATTCTCACTTCTAAATGCAGGTGCATGCTACACAATTTTGCAGCAAATAATGAGATGTATGGAGTTTTGGAGGCTGTCGCTCTCGGGCCAATAAAAGCTAGGTCAAGCTATAATTCCACTATGGTAAGTATCTATAAGTTTTTTAAGATCCCATAAGGTAGTAATTAGATGCTGCTTTCATTTTTTCACTTGTTGTGCCATATCTGCAGATTGGTGTGGGGATGTGTATGGAAGGCATTGAACAAAATCCGGTAGTGTATGATCTCATGTCAGAAATGGCTTTTCGTCATGATCCTGTAGATGTGGAGGTATAAAAAACCTTCTCAGATATCTTTTAAGGGGTTTGCTTTTAGTCAATTGTTGTTTACTTGTTTATTTTATCAGTATTGATGTTTTTGTTTTTGTTTTTGTCATTATTTATGATCATGATTGATGGTGATGGGAACATCATGATTGTGATGATATTGTATATGTATGTGATAATTATAAGGATGTTCTCATTATTGGCATCACCATCATCATTTTTGTTGGTGTTATTGAAAGGTTCTTCTTTATTTCAGGAGTGGCTTCATTTGTATTCAACAAGGAGATATGGAAAGCAAATTAAAGGATTACAATATGCATGGAAAATTCTACTCCATACACTCTACAACTGCACTGATGGTGCTTATGTCAGTTGCTTATAGATACTTTTAATAAAAAAAAAAAACCTTAGAGAGATTAAGGTATATACCCAATATGGGACTGAATTGTCTAAAACCCAACACCATTTTTCTTAATCCATATTGATTTATCTAAAACCCAACCCCATTTTCTTAATTTACACATTACTTACTGCTAAATGCACATGCTAATTGGTATTCACTTTTCCTCGATTATGAAATTAAGAATGATTCTCAATTACCCCTGAAATGTACAATTAAGCAGAAAAACAGCCAAGAAAAGTAGAACTAAAAAAATAAACTGGTGATCCTTGGTTTTACTGTTGGTCACAGAACAAGAATCGGGATGTGATTGTAGCATTTCCAGATGTCGAACCATCAGTTATATTGAAAGAAGAAAAATTGCATAAAACTCGCGCTAGAAATAATTTTCTAGTAGGGAAGCTAGCAGAAGGAAACTTACAAGATGATACCTCTGATGTTACATATGAGAAACCACATTTATGGTATTCAACTGCTGATGTGATACACGCACTTCAAATTTTTCTAGAAAATGGAGATGAAGTTTCAGACATCCCTACATTCAGGCAAGGAATACAAAATTTTCACTTCGTACTTGTATTAATTAAAACTGGTAAACTGTCACTGTATGATGTACCAGTTATCCAAACTGCTTAGTGGTGGGTTCAACTACCGTTGGTTTAAAATGGCACAAGTTACTAAAACTTCACTTCCAGGTTAAAATTTGAAAATCAGAGAAGGAATCCAATTGGCGGGCGTTCCTTTTTTTTTCTGAAATAGTTCTAGTGCATTTTTTCAAAATCTCATTAACCCAAATGACAAATTTGAACCATTGATCTTATTCTATGTTGCTGACTGATGTTTCACGTAAAATTTCAAAACCAATTTGTACAAAAACAAGAGGCTTAGAAAATGAGTGCATAACTTGATTACAATGGATAACTTTAGTACATTTATTTTTTGACCTCTTAATTCTATAGGTAAGTCTTGAAACTTGTGAACTTCAGATGTGAACCCATCGCTTGTAATGTAGAAGTTTAATAGTTCATATGTTGTTGGGTTTCCGGGTTCTGAAACATAAATGTGGAAGAGAAATTGTGACACCAAAAACTTGTGGCAGCTGAAGCCTCCTCGCAAGGCATTTTGTTAACTTCTTGCAACTAAGCCTTATTTCAAATGTACTATTAAGTCTCATTTCGGTTTTCAAAGAAAAGAAGTCTCATTTCGATGCAATTGTACCTCAAATTAACTGCTAATTATGGAATTCAGCTCATTTATCCTCGATTTTGCAATAAAGTGCCAAATAAGAGCAGAAAAAGGGAACAAGAAAGTTTTGCAATACCAGTAACAGACTTGACTGACGATGTCATTGCAAGCTATTTAGTTCTTGATAATAGGTAAAACACACACTTAAGTATATGCCCTCATTTGGTCAATTAAACTTCTGTTATCCCTCTAATCATCTAATTATGATTTAGCAAATTGCTATTATTGAGCACAGAAAGAAATAAAAGGGGAATCAAAATAGCTTAAAATTGGAAAAATCAGACTCAAATAATAAGGGTTGAAATCCAGCATATAAATCATTGGCTGCAATGTGTAATTTATTTATCCATTTTTAAATGCATGTGCAGATACGACCTTGTTGACCTAACTCGGCAAGCTCTTGCAAAGTATGCCAACGAAGTTTTCCTAAAAGCATTAGAAGGCTACGTATCTAATGACCTGACAAAAGTAAATTTCCATAGCCAGCATTTTCTGGAGCTGGTTGAGGACTTGGATACGCTTTTGGCATCTCATGATGGTTTTCTGCTCGGACCGTCGTTAGAAAGTGCCAAAAATTTAGCAACCGGTTCTGATCAAACCGAACAGGTACAGTAGCTTTGAACTTCTTTCGGCACCATTTGTTACTCCTTTGGTATTGTTTGATCCCTTTTCCTGCACTATTTTTGTCCTTTTTCTGGGCTTGAATGGTTCATAACAAGAAAAGCTAATTAAACTAAATTTGTTCAACTAAGGCTGTACTGCACAGGATTGTGTTAACTCGGGCAATGCTGGAATCCAAAATTAAGAACCAACTGTACAATTAAGGAGAAAGTTCAACTAGTTGCAACTTCTTTGAGGAATTGTACCATACCCGTCATGAATTAGTCATGAGTTAGTCATGAATTAGTCAGGGTAGGCATGTATGGGATCAGGGGTGGATCCAGGATTTTCGTTAGGAGGGCAAAAAAATATCGAATTGGATTTAAATAGTTAATCGGATTTAAACCCATTAACTAATTGAATACTAGATAAAAAATAATGTTTTAACTGAACTTTCTAATGCTCTAACTTGTAATTTCTGATGCTCTAACTTATAATTCTAATTACCAATCATAATTGAAGAAATTTATTTTTAATTTTAATCCTAAATTTAACTCGAATTACAAATCAAATATCCAGAGGGAGGCAAAAAAAATTTCAGGGAGAGGGGTGCAAAGTCGGTCGGGGCCGATAGATCTCCACTAAAACTCAAAATTCAGGGGGGGCAGCTGATAAAGTGATAAGTAGTATAGGCAAGTTGTACTGTATTGACTAGGTTTGCCAGAAATAAGATGGTCAATACCATATTTGGCTAGCTTTTCCTCTCTACGATTTAGGGTACATGGCCTAGTTGTAGTTGTATGCTTTAGCAGGGTGATTATCTTGCGGGGAGATTGATTGGAGTTTCCTAATGTAGTTTGAATGGAATGCAAGAACTCAAATAACAATGTGGTATGATAACTCGGAAACCAAAGCAAGTCTACTGCGTGACTACGGTAAGTAAACTTTTCCTTAAAATACAGTTATTCTATGTAAGCAAAACAAGAATTACTTACATTTTTTGAGGAAAAAAAGGGGTCCAAGAATTACTTGACATGACAGCAATTATTCAACAAACTCTGACATAAATATATGTCATGATACATAATAGGTTTTTCTTCTGTATCAGGTAACAAATACTGGAGTGGTCTCCTAAGAGACTATTATGGGCCCCGTGCAAAAATTTACGTTGAGTGCCTCTTATACAGCATGCAAACTGGAAAGTCATTTCCCTTGCAAGACTGGAGAAGGGACTGGATCAATCTGACGAACTCTTGGCAGAAAAGCCGAGAAGTGTACCCTATTAAAGCCACTGGTTATGCTTATAATATCTCGCAATGGATCTTTGACAAGTACCTAAGCGGAACTAGTTCATACCTGCGACCTGAACTTAGTTCTTCTTGTTTCTAGTGCTGGTCCTAATTGTTAAATAATGCATGAAATGTGCACTGTGAAGAAGTTCAATAATATGATCTAGTAGAACATGTATAGTATAAAAAAAAAATAAGAAACTCAATTTCATGAATCGATCTTGAATGTAGGATGACCCTAACGGAAAATGCAAAACTTCCTGCAATTAATGCAACCTGCTGCGAAGACCTAGATATATTTATTCACGTTGTTCTTACAAACTAATATTTAGAAAAAGTTTCAATAACTTACAAAATTTTAGACCTGCGGTTACGAACTCCATCTTCAAGTTTCAGTTTTTACTTCTCTGAGTGGAGGTGAATATCAGATCCCGGTACGGGCCAGACTCAGATCTGAATGGAGATGAGAAAATAAACGGAAGTAGGGAGAGAGAAAGCAATGATGCAGTAATGAAACAATATCAACTGAATAACAAGAAATGTAGATTAAGAGAAGATAAAGCAAAGGAAAAGGGAAAACATAACTACGGTAGTATGGGGATTCAGATCCAGTACAATACCTGACCGAGGACAATGAGATCTGAGTCGTCAGTTTCAATCTAGCACGAATCTCTAAATGGACCCATATGTCACGATCGGAGTTGGATTTGGGGAAGAATTGCGCCGAATGGGGATTGAACCAAATAGCAGTTAGAAAGAAAGAGAAGTAGGTATGGTCAGAAGAAGAGACCGTGATTTAAGTAAGAGTTGTAGCTGTTAAGTGGGGTCGCACGCTCAGTACTGGAGAATAAAAGAGACGCAACTGGAGGTGATATTTTAGTAGTTTGTTTTTCGTTTGTTAGAAGTTGGTTATTTCCCTACGATGGGCGGTGTTGACATGGCAGCTTGTGAACCAACTGAAAGATCCGTTTTACCATTTACCAAATTACTTTGTTATTTTCATTCGCCTATAAATAGTCTAGTCTTGTAACTAGTTGGATTATGTCAAATTTAATGAAAAACATCTTATTCGTCTCTTCATCTTTTCTCACCATTGTTAACCCGTTCCACCCGTTTATCTGAAATTCGTTTAAGCAGCTCTCTCTGAGGCTCAATTGCGAGTTCAGTTTGTATCGTTAGACCTTGCGTTTGACATTTGGTATCAGAGCACTATCGATTACTACTGGGAAAGTGTAGAAGAACCAAAGCGCGGCGAGCTGCCATGGCTAATCGTGGGAAAGGTGCTGGCCCGACCGAAGGAGAGCTAGATTTGGACATCCCTGGTCTCACGAAAAGTTCACTAGATCCGAGATATCGCAACAAGAGCTTGCATCTTGGGTTGGCAGAATGGAGGGCCACGGATGAAAACCATCAAGTGATGAGCAAGATGATGAGTATGCTCGAATCAATGATGACCACAACACGAGGAGAGAAGGGTGATAATAGCAGTACCGCTCAATTCAAGGGTGACAAGCCAAGGTTCAGATATGATCCTAAGCGACCGATTGTTGAAGAAATAGGATATGAATCCTGTTAGTGTAATAATCTAGAAGTCAATAATACGATAATTTAATTATATAAGCTTTGTTCATGAATTGAATGATTAATAAAATGTCATTTTGTTCCCTTGAGTATTATTGAATTTATGAATCATTTCGAGTTAATGACTGGAATTGTGAAACTTCATATA